>VWYK01085992.1:0-25565 GCA_013399775.1 Semnornis frantzii | reverse complement strand
CTAGTATTTCTTAGTCCAAGTTCAGAGGCCCGGGGTGCACTCAGCAGGATGTGAAAACACAAAAAGAATAGGTGATGAGCAGAATCCAATAGGTATGGTAATAGGAAAAAAAAATCTGGCAGAAAGAATAGGGGATCCACTTCATTTAGCTTATCGATTAAGAAACATTAATGAGCAAAAGCATCCACTAAAATTATTTGGGTATGACTGGGATTTTTGTTTACAGAGAATCACAGAATGCCAGGTTGGAAGGGACCCCAAGGATCATCCGATCCAATCTTTCTAGGTGTCAGTGTAGTTTAAATGAGATGGCCCAGATGATTGCAATGACTGCTCATAATTACCCTGGGCTGCATGTGTACTTGCAACCCTGGAACAGCAGGGGCAGCATGGGAGGGGAGTAGGAGCACACAGCCTCTACCTAAAACATCTCATCAGGGACAGATCAAGCCATATGCAAAGATTTACAACTGCTTCATATATGCACAGGGGAATGACCCAGCAGCTGTTCGCAGAAACCATTTGCTGATGGAACAACCCAAATCTAAAAATGCATTAATACATAGATCAACAACAAACTCTTTAGAGCCTCCAGAAGCAAAGCAACTGCATCAGTCAGTATTTTGCTTTATCAGAGACAATATGATTTGACTTTGTGCCCTGCATAGTATGAAAAATAAATCATATACTGCATAACGATTAGTGCACACTAACACACATTTAGCTGCTAATGTCTTTTTTTATCCAACAATCCAGAGGCCTTCCTATTTTGTTAATCCACAATGAAAAAGATTTGCCCTGGCAAAGGTAAATAACTTGGGACTGAAATGCATCCAAAAGGCAGAATCTGCAAAACACTTTGTTCCTCATTTAATGTAAATTTAGAGCTAATTTATTCAGTTTCAAGGACTTGATCCAGGTTCTCTGATACATACTGAAACCAACAAATTCTGGAAAGGGGATTTTATAGGCGTCTCGTAGGTGAGCAAATTTTATCAACTTAAGTTAAAATATATAAATGTAAATATGCATTCTGTACCAAACATTTAAACTAATATAGTTCACACAGCATAATGCAGTTAAGACAGTAATTAGTGTTGCTGACAAATGGTGTTTTCAGCAATTTAAGGCACCAAAATAATTTTATTTATTCTCTACCCTTACTACTTTCTTTTTCAGGGAAAAAAAAAAAAATCTATGTACACTTATATCTATTTTTCCCCTGAACGGAAGAAATAAATTAACAACATTAGGAAAATGGGATTTTTACAATTTATCACACTAAACCACTAAGACTTCTTGCTCAGCTGCAACCATGCACATTCCCAGATGGTGTATTGAATTATATGTTCACAAAATGAGTTTACTCTCTCAACAGTTTCTCTTGTAATTCTTCTTGAAAAGTCTCCCGGATACTTCCAGTGTCTGTGTTCCAACTCTCTATGGAGTACTCATACTCCCACATTTTTCCTGTATGGCATTACTATATTTTCCTACCACGGAATAATTGCATGTAGGAATTATGCTACCGAGCTACTTCTACAGTGTTTTTAATTTTTATATTATTTCATTATAACATTTATATTAAGATCTTTACAAGTATTATTTTTTTTAATCCGATACCTTTCACATAGTTCATTTTTCCTGTGTCTTGTATCTTTAACAACTAAACTATGACCTGCCACATTTTCTCATGGTCCTGTCTGAAGAACAGTAAACGTAAAATTTTTTCGATCTTGACAGCTTGGTGGCCCAAGATCTCATCAAAATCCTGCATCTCGAGTTATCTACACCTATAGATTTATCAGCTGTGAGGGAGACAAAAACTATCTCCAATAGGAAAGCTGCATAAAGCCTAGAAAGAAAACTTCATTTCTGCTGTAAGGAGGGAGAAACTTAGTGGGCTGTTGCATGGGGTCAGGTGCCCAACCCTGTTTGATTTTGGGCCACGACTGCCTGCCCTGAGCTGCAGCCTCTCATGCTGCAGTGATGGGGAGACAGTGGCAGCTCCACTTTGCCTCTTCTGCAGCATGTGCTGACCTTGTGCTGGCATCCAGGACCTGAGGAGGAGGGTTGGCCAAGTATCCATCCCTGGAGCAGATGCTCTCACCTCAGACCAGCTCATCTAGAGAGAAATGGGCACTGAAGAAGTTTGTCAGCTGGTGGCTTGCTCACTGGTCTGGTACCTGCAACTACCATCCCTACCAGAGCTGTCACTGCTGTCATCACTGCCTCGTTCTCTCATTGCCTGCATTCTCCACCACTTGTTGCTGCCAGGAATCTGACAGATGCAACGACACACTTTGGATTGTGTGAGATATTCCAGGCCAGTGCAAGTGTAATACCCGTGCAGGACAGAGGACCAAAAGCATAAGACCAAAAAGGCCCAAAAAGGTCCTCTCACCCTTGCGGTGACTCCTTTTATCCCATCATACAAACAACACATTAGCATAATTTAGGTGAGTACAACCCAGCCTTTTACATATATCATGTCTTGTTTTTCCCCTGGGCCCGAAGTCCCACTATCTTTTCCTCTGCCACGGGAGGCATCCTGAAGCTGTGGGAATGAAGGTCAAAATGCTTATGCACTGCTTATTATTTTTCTGTCTTACATTGGATTCCCACACAGAGCAACACCAGCAGGGCAAATCCTTATGCCCAAGGTGCTCCTTAGCACTTTAGAAGGAGAAAATCTGCTTTCCTGGGCACTCTCAGGACACTGGTGAGTTAAAGGAACATCACTATACTTCGAAAAGGGCTTTGTTACTTTGCCATTCTATAGTATCTTACGTTTACCCCTTAATGGCATCAGAAAGACATTTGGAAACCCACGCAAATCACAAGCTGTGCTCCCTGCCATAGGCACAGGAGTAAATAGAGCAGCTGCTGCACCCCACCCTGAGGACACACAGAAATTGGATATCGAAGCACCATTTCTGAAGCTAGAGGAGAGGCCTGGCACAGGTAATCATTCCAAAGGAAGCCAATAGTAAAACTATGTGGTGGCCTCCCAGGGTCACGGGGCACCACATCAGCTGCTGGGGCAGCACCCTACAATCAAACTGCACAGCACCCAAGCACCAGACTTACTGCAACATTTGCAATGCTTCTGGAAGGCAGTAACAGTGAGAGGCCAGAGAAAATTCATGTTAATCCTCAATCATGTAAAAAACCTGGCATCAACTGGAATTGTGTGCTGGTTTGAGGCTAATTGGAATATTTTAATAAAAAAAAAAAATTATAGGCTGTGAAAAGAAAACAATGGTGATGTCTACTTCACTCATAGCCTTGCTGAGATGTATAAGAACAAGGACACAAACATAGTCTCTCTCTCTCTGGGAGTTTGTGTGTCTTCTCCCTGGGCTTCTGCTGTGTAACCCAACTAATCACTCTGCTTCTAACACCCTTTGCCAACCCTCCAAACTCACTTTGCATGTAAGGCAGACCCTGGGATAAGGTAAAGGGGTGGAAAGAAGGTGGAAGGGTGGTTGGGAGCCCCTCCTGAGGACCCTGATTTCTGGGAGGGGTATTGTGTTTCTGAATTACCTTTAACTTGTGTATTTCTGTATATATTCATGTATATTGTATATATGTGTGGTTGTATATTGTGCTAAGCTGTAAATACAGCTTCATTCCTTAACTTCCACCTGGCTGAGTCTAGTCTGGATGACTTTCACAGAGTGGGGGGAGCAGGTAACTCCCAAACCACCATATTATGAAATATGAGCAAGTGGGGCACCTCTTTAACCTTTCTGAACAGAAATTTCTCCTCAGAGGGACCACTTGCCTAAGTCCCTATCTGAAGCTCATAAGGCAGATAGTACATGTCAGCGTATTTCTATTTCAGAGATTAAATTGAACATTTATTTCTTCAGCTTACCTGGACTCCAGATAAATATATCAGAAAAAAACCCAACAGTTTTATATCTAAATTAGTAGGTTATATTGCTCAGAACATAAAGCAATGTTACAAGAGGGCTTTATTTGGCTTTAGGGCTTGTCAGTGGCACTATATAATCCAACATCCAAGGACTTACTTTATCCTCTCTTTGTTCTAAAACAAAGGCTTCTTACTGATTGATTGATTTAGTTCATCCAAGTGAAAGGAAGCTCATCAGTACTTTTTGGTGGTGGGATGCTGCAGATCTACTTAGGTCAACATCTGGTAAATTGGAATGTGGCTTGTTTTGTTAAAACCTGAACCTTTTTGCACACTTAAGATTTTTTTTAATGGCCTTATGTACTGCATACATGAATTCAGCATCTCAAATAACGGCTGATCCAGTCAACATGATTAGCACAGCACTCACGGTGTTGCAGTGACACCTTTACTACTGCAGACCTCTTAAAACAACCCATTTCTGTAATTTGCATAGATGGTGAAACAAGGCACAGTTTCTGAGAAGCATCACTCTGGTTCTCAGGAGATGAGTAATGAAGTGAACATAGCCATATACTTGGAGTGTTTCTGCTTAGTCAATGCAAACAAATGTGATTTTAAGCTAAGCCTCTCACGTGATCTTATCACTGTGAGGATGCCTACAGCTTCTAGTCACATAAGAAATGTCTAAGTGGCCCAGTCAAATATCATTGCTGGTTAAAGAGAATGGCTCTTACAAGTTTGTGCAGCCTTTGCTGCCAAACTTATGCAACACCTGTGACAGTTTGGGAGTTCCCTGCCCCCCCCCACTTTGTAAAATGACCCAGACCAGAACTCAGCTGGCTGGAAGTTAAGAGATGAAGCTATATTTACAGCTTAGCACAATATACAAGCAGATATATACACTATATACAGGAATATTTACAGAAATATACAAGTTAAAGGTAATACAGAAACACAACACCCCTCCCAGAAATCAGAGACCCCAGGAGGGGCTCCTGACCACCCTTCCACCTTCTCCGCACCCCTACACCTTACCCCAAGGTTTGCCTTATGCGCAAGGTGAGTTCGGAGGATCGGCCGGAGGGGGGTATTAGAAGAAAAGCAGTTAATGGAGTTATTCAGCAGAGAGGAGAGGCCAGAGCTAGACCGTGCTAGACGCTGTGCCCCATGACACAGACTGCCCCCTCGAGACACCGTCTTATCTTTTTGTGTTGGTTTCTTATTCCTAAACATCACAGCAAGCCTATGAGTGAAGTAGACATCACTATTGTTTTCCTTCACGGCCTATAGTATAATTTACTCTATTAAAATATTCCAATTAGCTCAAACCAGCACAACACCTCAGACAGTTTAGTGTGTACTACATATAAGAGTAACACAAAAAAAAAAAAAGAATCTATAATCTTAACAAAAGCGAACCAGCAACTACTGGCAACTTCTACCAGTAACTACTACTATTCCACTGTAATCTCTATTGTCCACAACACACCTGCCTGGACATGGAACAGAAACAATGAGGTGGCAATATTTAAATTAATATACTATATACATACTCACTATGTGCTGCTCTTGCAAAACCCTGCACACAGTTAAGCCATTTAAGCTATGATTTGAATTGGCACACAGATAAAAGAACCTGGAATGCAATCATGTTTTGAAAATGAGCTGTGCTTTCACTCACTACTTCTGCCTTATGAGAGCCCGGCCACGTATCTGAAAGATTTATTTATGTATCTCTACATCATTTATTCTTTTAGCATTTTACTCTATTTACTTAATGCAACAGGTCAGCCTTCATTAAAAGTCTAATGGAAGAAAAAAACCTAAAAGTTGCTTGAAATTCAGAGATTTTGTGTTTAGTAAAACTACATAAATTTACGAGTCAGTAAACATATAAAGCTACTTATTAGTTAGTAAGTAGATATATCTGGGATTTTTTTTTCTTTCCTCATGCATTTCATGTGGCCTAGGTGACATTTTGCTTGCAATGGTTCAACTCAAAGACTGCATTTTGGAACTCTTTACCCCTGCACTCTAACTTTAACCATGCCAGTTTCTCCAGTGACAGTCTTCCCTAAGCCCCTGAAGAAACATCAGGTTGTTATATAGGGGTGAAAAAATAAAGAATAGTAAAAGAGTTTTGATTTCTGCAAACCAGAAATTCCTGTTTATCCACTTCAAGCATGAGTTAATGCTGCACACAGCACTGACTGCCCTACCAGTGGCAAGTTTGGGGTTTTTCCTTTTCCTCTGAATGGAGTAGAGCAAACAGGTAATACTTGGATATACAGCTACAGAAGAAATTTGTATCAGCATATTCATGTTAATTAAAGTAATTAGCTAAAGTTCAGAGAAAGTGCATTTTCTGCTATGATCTTCCTTTAACCACTGAGCATAAACAATATTTTTTTATCAAAAAGCTTATTCTCAGACTTTAGCTGCCCACGCTGGCACACACTTTTTTTTCTCCCCTCAACATTTCTCTAAAATACTACATTTTCTTTCCCTTCCAGTACCACCTCCACCACTCCCCTCCTCCCACTGGATATTTGCATTCCTTCCTACATGGTTCCTTCTGCTAAGAAACATTTGATTACCTCTTTTTGACATTCAGAATTTTCTTTCATTCAGCCTGCATTATTTTGGCTCTTCATTTGTAAATTTGCTAATTCTATAAACCTAGAGGTGCATGACTAACCTTACTTGATACACTATGTATTATGTAACCNATACTGGAAGGCAACTATAAGGTCTCCTGGAAGCCTTCTCTTATTCAGACTGAACAGCCCCAACTCTCTCAGTCTGTCCTCATAGGAGAGCTGCTCCAGCCCTCTGATCATCTTTGCGGTCCTCCTCTGGAACCCATTCCAACACTTCAATGGCCTTCCTGTGCTAGGGGCTCCAGAACTGTAAACAGTACTCCAGATGGAGTCTGACGAGAGCAGAGTAAAGGGAGAGAATTCCCTCCCTTGCCCTGCTGGCTCTTGATGCAGCCCAGGACTTGGTTGCTATCTGGGCTGCATGCACACACTGTAGGCTCATGTTGAGCTATTCATCAACCCAGACTCCCAGGTCCTATTCCTCAGGGCTGCTCTCCAGCCATTCACCGCCCATTTTCTTGCTATCTTTTATGTTTTCAAATCAGACTTCATGTTATGTCACAGCTACATTTTCTGAATTTTTCACTGAAAGTTACACAGATGGGCAATTATTTTAAGGCTTGAGTACCTGCCAACAATTGTAGTGACATAAAGCTGATCCCTAAAGCCCATACAACCACAGAGAACACCAAAACCAGAAGACAGTACTCAATGTGAGTTATACCAATTTTTATGGATGTCTGTCACCATTTAAGCTTCCAGGCCAAAACCTCTCAGGACGGAATTTAGATTACTCTCCTCTCGCCCCCTCCCTCTTCTCCCATTAGGAAAAAGTAGGCAGGGCAAGGTAAGGGGTAAACAAAAGGACTTGAACAGAAATTAGAAGAGAGTAATACTTACAAAAATAAAAGCTATTTAGGGAAAAGGGGTATATAGAGATATTAGGGAAGGGTATATATACAGGTACATACAGAAGCAGTTTGAAGAGTCTCTGGATGGCAATCCCCAGAGATAGGTCTGAGCATGTGGAGTAGGCTCAACCACATGGTGAGCAGCTCTCAGGTGAAGAGTGAGAGAGAGAAATGGAAATTTCTTCCCCTTATATAAAGGCAAGAAATGGGAGGGAATAAACATGACCCAGGGGCCCTGCCCCCAGGGGTCAGGTTTCCCACCCACCTAGGGGGATCAGATTTCCACCCACCCACCTGGTAGCTCTTAAACCACAACGTCAGAGTTTAAATTAAAATTTTTCGTACTATTAAAAAAGCCCTCAATCACTAAAAGTGTGTACTTCATTAGATAGGAACATGCAAAGCTGCACATTTTATATCTCCAGAGAATAACTAGAGAATCAAAACAACTTAAATTAAAAAAAAAGAGGCTTACTTCTTCATGTATTTTAAGATAAACACACTAGTCATGGAAGGAGTAGGGTAACCATTGTTTAAAGCCCAACACATATTTCTCTATAAAAACTAATATAAGTGCTGCCCGTGAAAATTAAATGTAACCTAGAGAAGTGGGTTGCTTTCCATATCCTCTAGGTTGACAGCAGGATGGCCAGTGACAAATAATTACTTTGTTTATTATCTGTTAGCCATACACTGAAACCGGGATAAAAAATATCAAGCATTTCACATGAGCTACCAGAAAACTGTCCGTGTGCTGTGGCCACCTCCTGTTGCTAGCACACATTGATTCTTCATTCTGCTGCTGTTACTGCTGCTAAAAGAGTGCAACGTGGTCCTGCCTACAGAATAGCCCAAGACAGGACTAAGATACATCTATGTGCATCGTGGACAAATACAACATTACATATACAAGAACTTACCAATGTATACAAAGTCAAAAGCACCCAGTCAAGCCTAGCACTGGCAAAAACACCTGCTGCCTTCCCCTCCCTCCTCCTAAGAGTCCTATGATGTCTTTATCAAATTTCAAAAGTCCTTAGGCAAGCTACCAGAGGCCTCAAAAAGTGTACATCGAGAATTATGACTGACTTGTTTTCACAGGATGAAACAGAAAAGTAATAATAAAGACCAAAAAAGACAGCAATCTAAATCAGGCTTTCAACACAAAGCACTGCCAAGAAGTGGTCCTTGCTTCAAGGTCCTCAGGGTGTCTTTGATTTCCCAAAAAATAATTTACAGAGAAATGAACATTTGGTTCTAAATCCATAAATAATTAAAGAGCTTAATAATTAAATAAATACATGAGCCATTCTTGTCTGAAAACAAAATTCAGAAACTGTTGAAAGCACTTCAGTGACGTTGACTTTCTTAAGTATGGTGCAGGCTTCTTGCTTTTCATGTTCCTTCTCCAAATGGAACAACGATAAACAGCAAAAAATGGAGCACATGATGATCCACAGCAGACCCAGAAAAGGCTGGGTGTTTGGCCACAAATTCTAGGGGACTGTTCATGCTACCAGGACCTTCATGCATATTCTGGTAATCCATACCACCAAATGTCATCTCCATAAAATACATACCAGTAGAATAAAAGGGAAAGAAAGCTCAGGCAAACAAAGTATTTCTGCTGCTATTTGAATCACCTGATTATTTTTTTTTTCTGATTTAAAAAAATATTTAATTCTCTTTTCCACACATGCTTTTTTTTCATTTTCTCTACTTCTTTTCTACAGATTTAGAGAACTCATGGCCTTACCTACAGTCCTCTCTCCACTCTATCATATTTCCCTACAGTCACAGACTTGTCAGTAATACGCAAGTCTTAAAAATGGGCTGCTCAAAATTAAATGAAGAACTCTATGAACAATTTTATTTTCACTCATTTAAAAGCTTCTTTTCTCATTTGGGTAAAAAGTTGTTTGTTTGGGTTTTTTTAAGACTGTAAGACTATAAACACTCATCTAATATTTTACTTTTTATCAAGCAGATCATGTTTGCAGATCATCTGCTACAGAATTTTGATGAAATCTTGAAACTGATTTCAGGTGCATGAAGTTCTGTGTTCAGATATAGACACACATTCACTCCTGGAGATCTGTAAAGACCCTTGCTGGCAGAAGCATCTTTGTAATTATAGTTCCTGGGTAAAGAGGAAAGGAATGAGAATGTGAAGGGACACACTGGAACATGTCAACCAGATATGACTAACAAGGTCACCTATAACAATATGCTCCAGTGATGAGTTTTCAAACTTCATTTCAATAAACTAATTAAAATAGATGTTCCTGAAGAACAGCTAGCTTCATAAACCACGTATGCTTTTGATTTCAAGACATGTAATAATTAAATATATGTTTGGTAGCTACTGCAGAAATTTCTTGTTTCCAGTAGAAGTGAAGTTAATTAACCTCTGGCTTTCCAAAAACATTAAGAATGGGTAACAGGCTTTTAGACATGGTTATTTGGCTACATGCAAAAACTGTTTTATTAAAGCAGCTATCTGTTTACCATCACATGAAGTGCTCAAAGCACATGTGACAATTCACAGAGGAAAGATACACTGTTCCCCTTGCTCACAGTTACTTGGGCCAAGCAGTCCTCAGATCTGGGTCAAAATATTAATGATGGTATCAAATGGCTTGCAAAGGGAGAAGACTACACATTTCACTGATCCATGATCTCCGTGAGTAAATTTACACTAGAGATAGTAAAAGGAACAGCAGCTAGAGCAGAGATAGGTGGGATGAGAAAAAGCAATGTACTACCATGGAAATTAGGCGTATGATGAAGAATTCAAAAACTTTAAAAGCACTTAACTGGAAGTCTTCTACTGCTCCCATTCAAATCAATGAAATAGGGCTCCCTGAGTTGACTGTCAGGAGGATAGCGCCAGCCTTACAACTAGGCGGCTGCACTGCTACTTGGACCAAAAAAAATTCTCTATTGCTTTAGTACTTGAAAGAGAACTGCCTTAGCAATCTCCATATAATTAGTTTCCTAACAATAGAAAGGACTTCAGATATAGGATGTCTGAGGAGGAAGGAGAGAGGAGAGTTCACTATTTTATTTTTTTTTGTTAATTTGTTTGTCCTCTTTTCCCACCGGTGACCTCCCTCTTATTTTTCTACACTATAAGGGAGAAATTATGATAATGCCATAATGCATGTTATTATTCATTAATCTCTTTTATTACCATAACCTATCTTGTCTTCTTGACTTTTACAATTCTGCCAGAGAGACTCACTATATATAAATAAATTACACCAAGAGCTTTCCTGCAAAACAAAACTGCTACTGCTGTTTACAGAAAAAATTCAATTAAAACAATTTCCTGCTACAGTATGTCTTTGAAGGCACTGTGTTTTTGCTAAAAATTATTGATTAATTTAAAGTAACACTCAAATTGTTTTGCTTAATTCAAAATATTTTGTTTCACAGCAACATCTGTTGCAAAACACTTTGCTTTGCTCACTCAGGAGTGTTCCAAATATTCTTTCATACCATCACTGGCAGTGATAGTATAAACTTCCACTGATAGCCCAGGATGACAAGACACCACAACCACTTGATTATTTCAGTTGACCATTTTGACTGTACAACGGCATCAAGCGTTTCATAAACTACTACTATTTTCATGACACTAATAATCTAAAAGTTTTGTGCTGAAGTAAATGTTAAATTTTCTCAAGTTAAATCTTACATATTGTTTTATCTCTAAATTGAAGTGGGTTTTAGAAATATTTCAGTTTTGCAAATACGAAATCAATGCAAAGTTCCCTCTCATTTCATTATACTGCTTCGGGTTCTCTCATTCACCAGAACAGAACCCTCCATGGCTCAACCAGCAGGTTATCCTATCTCACATATGCTGTCCACTCCTACAGAAAAAACAAAGTACCAGCCCCACAGCAACTATTCTCTCTCTCTCAAGACAAGGGCCTACACAAGAGGATTATGCCCTGTGTCCCAGTACAGACACACAAAGCAACTGTGGGAGTAGCTTCAGTCCTCACTTCTTGGGCTTCTCCACCACACCAGCAAAAATATTTTACTACATCCTTTAAATGACCAAAGCCACTTAACCATGAAAGTACTGTTGCAGAATGCTGAAGAGGTAAGTAAAACAATAAATTTGGGATAAATAGCTATTTTCATATTTAATAGCCAAATGTTTATTGGCCTCTCTGAAGTGCTAGACATTTCAGTGTTTTTCAAACCTCAGAAATCTTTCAAGACTGTTTCATAATCCCTAAAGTATATTCCAGGACTTGTGATTAGCACTGAAGAAAAGAGGACAAAAAGGAGAGGAAATAGAAGAAAATAATAACGATTCAAAGAAAAGGCAAAGTAATTTAAAAAAAACCAAAAAGTTTCATTTAGATAAATGTCAGTATTACATTGCCAAGCAGCCGGAAAATTCTGAAAGAATCACAGAATAATGAAACCTGCATGACAAGGGGCAAAACTGCTAGGCTACCAACATTTTGCTGCCCTCTATTTCACCTCTCTGGATGGCAAGAATCCTCCAACCTATTGTGATGAAATCTGAATGGGAAAAAAAAAAATTCTGCCAAATCCTAACATCTGTAAAATTAAAGACAAAACTGCAGAACTGGGATCTAATTCTGTACTGATTGTCAGTGGTCTTAGAAACAGATGGCATACATTTCTAAACCTTTTGGTCTGAAAAGGTTATTATGGTAGCATTTTTCCATATGGAGGGTTTATGAGAGTTTCCCATAAGACTTGGCAAGTTTTTCCTGTATAACATGTGGGCTCATCAATCACATAAAACTTTTGAATTAATGGCATAACAGTATTTTATAAAGGAGTTAAAATCCATTTCATCTTCCATATTTACTGGCAAAAATTGTCTTTTCTAATTTAAGTTCTAATTTAAGTCCTAATTTGAGTCCCAGCTAAGTTTCACTTACATGCAGACAGATCAGTGATGCCAGCAGTTATTGTCTGAAGATCCCACCAATGCACATTCTTTATCCAGACCAATTAACAACAAAAAAAGGCAAAAAAACCCAAACAGACAGAAAAGCCTTGATTTTTTTTCCTTTTTTTTTCTTATACGAAGAGAAAGTTGCTACAAATCATAATCTCCTGCAATAAATGAAATAGTGAATGCAGAAAGACTGCAAAGCAAAAGTGCACTCGTGAAAGAAATAACATTTGCTTTCCTTCTAAGAGCACAACACTTCTTTCTAAATAACATCTTTAAGTGTGGCTCTTAGACTTCTTGCATTTTTATTTTTAAAAAATATTCTCTGAAAATGTGATCCTGAAAGCAGTAATTCTAATTTATATAGCAGAATACTTTAAATGCCTGCCCACATTTAAAGCCATATTCATTTAATGGCCTGTCACCTCACTCCTGCTTGGCTATCTCTACAACGAAAATGGATTCCCATTAACAATTCTTAAGCTGACAGAAACCTCTGACCTATGCACAGGGTTTAGCAAGGTCTGCTTTCTCTGCAACAGCTACAGACAGGGACAGTCCTCAAGAGACTTCTTCCTGTTGTTCTCTTCTGATGAAGGAATCCTTTCCATCTCTTCTCCTTTTAATCACCCAAAATACAGCTCTCATCAATAACCACAGGAGACATCTGCCTTTTTTTAATGTCTGAGTTATTTCTCCAGAATATGTGCACTGAATCCAGTAAGGCTTAATGTTGAAGACAACATTATGCAATCCCTCTTAGTATAATTTAGTGAGGTAAGAAGAAATAAAAGAGATAAGAATATCCTTGCAGATGATGTTCCTCCAATTACATTAGTATTACGGAAATTAGAGGTGCAAATTTTGTCTTAAATAGGTATATATAAAGAATATATGAAGAAGCATATATAAAAATTAAGTGTGATAATAAAGTAAAATAATCAAGAAATAAGTGATGAGATGGTGTTTCTGTAATACATGCATGTTTTGTGGGGCAGGTTTGTTTTTTTTTTCCCTTTTTATCTCCACAGGAGAATAACAATCTTTCCTTCTCATTGAGAGTAGCATCTGTAAAGGCTTCCTTTTAACAGAAAAGATTGAACTGTCTCCTATAAATATTGTTTCTACTACATATACATGATCTAAGGTAATAGCTGTAATAGAGAAGACAATGAAAAATAATGGATGAGCTTATTTTAAATATAGGAGGCTTTGTCTTACCAGTTATAACCAGAGGATGCCATAAAATAACCCCTTAAAAAGTGCCAGTCCACAAGAGTAGTCAATAGTGAGCATGATAAGCACTTGCCAATCAATACCGATAAGTCAGTACAATTTAGATAACAGATGTTTCTTCGACAATTGTTTTTGTGATTCCTAACTCACCAATATAAATGTATCAGGCTGATGCTGTAAATAATCTGTTTAGTGGATTACAGGATGTGGTAACTTGAAGGGTCCCGCGTTGCCTTAAGAAAACTGCAAAGTCCCATCCCAGGGGATGGACCTGGTTGTCCCAGGATGTTGTAATATTGTTATTCTATTCCGCTTTCCAGTATTATAGCTTATAAGGCAGTGCCTGGCTGATATTGTTCTCTTCTCCTCCCTGCCTTCCCTCTCTTCACTTCTCTCTGGGAGAAGCGCGCGTTCCTACTTATCTCATGGGTTGCGTGGGGAAGATGGATTCTAGCTGGCAGGTGTGCTGCTTTGAGCTAATTGGAAAATTTTTTAGCAGAGAAAATTGTACTGTAGGCTGTGAAGGAAAACAATGGTGATGTCTACTTCACTCATAGGCCTGTTGCAAATGTTTACAAAAAGATNGAGTTCTAGTCTGGGTCATTTTACAAGTGTGGGGGAGCGGGGAACTCCCAAACCATCACAGCAGGGAATTTTGAGCTGTGTCACACAGCCTGCTGAGGCCTTGCAGCTTATGGGAGGGCAGTTTGGGCCTACTCTCAGGCCTGCTTAGGGTGGAGGGTGTGGAGGGTTCTAGAAGGTTTTACTCCAATACATTTGGCCTAGCTTGTGGATGCAGTCATTCTAACTGATGGCCTTTTGCACTAGTAAATAGAATCTCCCTTTAAATTTCCAATCAGTGTGCAGTATCTTCATCCTTACTCTTCAAAAGGAGTAAGTGTCATTTCTGTCCTCCAGTCCTGGGTACCTCATGACCCCAAACTGGGACACCAGGTCGCAGCATGAAGAAATGAGACAGGACCATACCCCTCACCACTCATGACAAAATCTGTTCTATGTTTTGCAGAAGAGAGATCTGATGTAGTGCTGCAGCATGCAATCATTTTTAAAAAGTATAAGAGTAAGTGTCATTTCTTAAAAATACACTGATTTTTAAAAGAATTGTATCTCCTCACCAAAAACAAGCCTTCTCTAGATGAGGAGGGGAAAAAAGTATACAACTGAAAAGTATGGTTAGTAAAGATGAAACATGAAATGTATGAAATGCATACACTCATGAGATCACTATGCTGTGCAAAAAGAGATTAATTACAGGCAATCATCTGGAGTACCTGGAAAACTAACAGTATGTCCTATGGGTATTTTATTGCTTACAACTAACCCTTACATGAAGTCTTCAAAGTTTATTCAACATATACTGCAGATAATGAGCTTTTTATCTGGACAAGAACTGTCGAGGGACATTTCTGACTACCAAAGTCTTATTTTCATGAGATGGGAAGGACATATGGAGAACTAATAGTACTTGTCAAAAGCAGCTGAACAGCGCAGCACTTGGGTGTACATTCAGAGTGCAGGAGAATGTCAGATCCCAGAGAAAGGGGGCATCTGAGTAGCTACAGCTTTGATTTCACAGAATCACAGAAGTTTAGAGGTTGTTTAGAGGTTGGAAGGGACCTCCAGAGATCATCAAGTCCAACCTCCCTGCCACGGCAGGATTTCCTAGGGTAGTTCACTAAGGAACGCATCCAGGTGGGTTTTGAAAGACTCCAGAGAAGGGGAATCCACAACCTGGGCAGCCTGGTCCCCTGCTCTGTCACCCTTACTGTAAAGAAGTTTCTCCTCATGCTGAGGTGAAACTTTCTTTTTTCTAATTTGTAGCTATTGCTCCTTGTCTTACTGCTGCTGACCACCAAAAAGAAACTGGCCCCATCCACTTGACATCCACTCCTCAGGTATTTATATACATTGATAAGATCTCCTCTTGGACTTCTCTTCTCCAGACTAAACAGGTCCAGGTTTCTCAGTCTCTTTGTAGGGGAGATGCTCAAGTCCCCCAGTCATCCTCGTGGCTCAGGTCCCTGTCTTTCTTGAATTTGGGAGCCCAAAACTGGGCACAGTATTCCAGGTGTGGTCTCACCAGGGCAGAGTAGAGGGGGAGAAGAATCTTCCTAGTCCTGCTGGACACACTTTTCCTGATGCACCCCAGGATGCCATTAGCTCTCTTGGCCACAGAGACACATTGCTGTCCCATGCAGAACTTGCTGTTCACCAGGACTCTAAGGCCTTTCTCCACAGAGTTGCTTTCCAGCAGGGCAGCCCCCAACCTGTACTAGTGCCTGTTGTTATTCCTCCCTGGATGGAGAGCCCTGCACTCATCCTTACTGAACTTCACAAGGCTTGCATTAGCCCAGCTCTCCATCCTGTCAGAACTTGTTGGATGGCCGAACAGCCTGACAGGCTGTTGGCCAACCCCTCTCCGCCCCAGATTTCTCTAACAAAGAGAAAAATAAAAAACTATTTACCAGACATTTGCTTCAATTAAATTGAACTGAAATGGAAACAGAGTCAGGCTGATCTTTTTTTAAAGCATATTCAGATACTCACAGCAGAAACCTTATCTGTTTGTGCAGACTTAAAATAAAATAATAATAAAAACTTCTTTGTCAGGTATAAACTCAGGCTGCAAGAACAAGCCTTTTTCATTGCCTGTGATAAATGTAGTCCTTTCCCACATGGTGCCGCAGAGGATTCTAACCCCATCCACTTGGCCACAGTATCCATTTCTTTGGGCTCACCTTGGTTTCCCCTTTCCTCTCCATTCAGAAACAGACTCCTTAAGTGTCAAGGTGCTCTTTGGCCTACTCTCATTTTTCTTCAAATCCTTGATGTTTTGGTTGCCAATGATAGTGAGATTGTTTGCCTATTTGTTTAGTTTTCAAATCTGCACTTACATACAAACCTCAGGGAGCAGCAGTTCACTTTCTAGGGTTTTGCGATCACTGTGTAACACCCTAACCACTCTTGTGTCTCACTGCACCCTCTGAAGGACATGATGTGCCACAAGCATCTTCAATCGTTCCTTGGCCCACTTCAATTAATATTTTCATTTCTGTAATTTCTTGTTTCTCATCTTTTAGATGTACTCTAAGATTCTAAAAGAAACAAACAAAACAAAAAAACCAACCAACCAAAAAAAGACAACTGGTTTTAAAGCCTGCTTCCTTTAAGGAATTGAATCAAATTCAAGGTCTTGAGGCCAAATGGGAGCAGAGATTTCAGCATGTTGCTAACTTAAGATATTAGTTCTGTCACAAAACTAGCAGCTTTTAATACCTGCATGACTTCACAGCCAAAGCTGAGAATATCTGTTAATTCTTGCACTAATAAATCAGGAAGGGGTTTGCTGGAGTGCTCTTTTTTTTCAAAAATTAGTCACCTCTTTTCAACCTGGACATTTGGGACAACCAAGGGCACAGGTTCTAGGCATGGAAGTTATCACCTGCTCTTCAAAATGAAGGGCATATGATCAAACCTCCTGACATGGTCCAGCCTTCAGTGCTAACAGAGAAGCCTGTCTGTGGAATACAGCTAATGAGGGAGATGGTTCCTTGACAAGTTTATGAGCAACATCAGCATCCCTGCCTTCAGTGAGCAAGAAATACTTATCCAATTTGTCTTCTGCCCTAAAGCCACAGCACACACACAAAAAACCCAAACCCAAAACCAACCAGCAAAAACCCAAAAAACCAAAAAAAAACCAACCACATGAAACCCCTTCAAATAAAATAAAGCTCCTCCAAGTACACCTGCCTGTCTGGAAAAGTTGAAAGAGTAAATCGCATTAGTGAGGGTATTAGCTGCCTGAAGCAAGACGAGCTAACTGAGAGTCACGTAGGATGCTCTGTGCGTCTCAAACAACCTGCAAGGCAGGCAGACATGACAGAGACAGGACCTGAGAGAAATCAGCAAACAGAAGACATCTCAAGTGGCAGTGGATGCTTAGGCTTACACTGCATCATCTGGCCCCTTACATGTTACTACAGTTTCCAAATGCTGTAACAAGGAGAAATTAAGAACCTCTTGAATAAAAGAAGGGGTCTGTAATAAGGCTCTCACCCCTCACCTCCTGCGCAGACAGAGGGCAATGGCTGAAAGAAATCTCAATGTGGATGGACCTCTGTGTTTTGTGTCTGGATGCACTGGTCACAAGAATTCAGGCTTGTTGGATTTTTTTTAATGTTTTTTTTTTAATAGTGTAGCAATGTTCCAGATACTGACTCCAGTGTATACCTTTGAAAGAATTCCTGAAACATGCAACTATGAATGCTAATGCAAAGGTTATTTTCTCTTTCATTTCATTGCCACACACTCCTAGATGTCTCCCTGAAATTGGATGCTGAGAAGCAAAGACCAAGACATGTGAAGGCTCTGGTCTCCCAATCCCTGCAAATATGTGTATGTTAGGTGCAGATAAGGCAGTTCTTCAGATGCATTATAAATTACTCTGGGGTAAAAAGGCAAGGATGAAAACAAATTCCTCCAAAACTTAAACAGATGTGTAAAGATGCCATTTACAATATTCTAGTAATAATATCTTCTGCATTTTAATACTCCCCCAGTTAACTGAGGAGATGACTCCATCATCACACAGTTGACAGCTGAAGGTGCTTTGTGAATGACAATTTTTAGAAAAAAAATAAATTAATTATGTCTGGAATACAATATACCCCAAATCCTAAAAATATTGGGATATTAGATATTTCACTGATGGCAATTAGATAGATAGATAGATATGATTTTTTTTTTTAAAGATGGTTCTAATCAGTTCCTATAATTCACTATTATTGGAGGCAAAACGATCAATTGAGAACAACTGATCTTTCTGGTTTGTTAGTTTGTTTGTTGTTGGGGAGGGGACAGACTGCACAGTGGTGCTGACTGGCTTTTAGTCAATTCAGTGTAACTTTACTATGGCAACAGTTGCATTGCTTCATATCACACAGTCTCAGATGAAAAATAAAACCATCACCTTCTCTTCCTACCCCTGCAGTTTGATCTTCTTGGAGGTGGACTTAAAAGCCTCTGCCTCCTGAATTTCCATGCCAGTGAGCCTATGAATGTAAGATTTCTACCTGATTGAGATTTTTCCTATTTATAGATGACTTAGTAAAGGTATTTTGCTTTGAAAGCTCCTTTGTGTTACATGGTACGTTCAGTAGTGAGGGGGTTAATGTATGAAATGGATCACTGAGCTGAAAATAAAAATCACTGTTAAAAAAATGCGATACCATGAGAATTAGGCACAACATAATATTGTAACCACTGAGAATTCTCAACAGTAAAATAAAGCATTGTACTCCCAGCATTTTCATTAGTTTTCCAGTAGTGCTGGATGCAGTGTGAATTACAATGAGCTGGAAAAGCAGTAGTTGCTCTGTTTAAAGAACATGCACTCTATAGAGGGAAGTCTTTTCTTCAAATCATACTGTGCTGGTTATTGGTTTGTATATACTGGTATGCATTTTAGCTCTTAGAAATTACATTTCTCTCCATTACTGAATGCTGCATATAGCCTATGCATATGAGTTTAGCATCTCTCAAAATTAACCTCACTGCAAGGTAAATATTTGTTTAGAGGTATGCACAGTGATAGAGATCTGAAGAAAGCATTCTGCATCAAATCTTTCACAGGGAGAATGTTTTTTTAAGTCTGGACAGGAGATACTGTGTTTTCATTATAAGAACAGCAGAAGATAACATTAAGAAGACAACAGAAAACCAAAAGAGGAGAAAAATTCAGGTTGATATAAGCTTATAATACAGACTGCTGTTCTGCTGGTAGTCAGCTACTCATCAGAAAACAAACAAACAAACAAGCAACCATTAAATAAACTGATTTAGACAAGCAGGGCATGTGCCTGTTGTAGTTTAACTCCATCTCAGCCCAAACCAATATCATATCATACCACCAATCCTCTTGGAAAAGAGATAAACATACTTCTGTGTACAGAATTATTAATTTCTTTGAAACCATTGCTGATATCACTCCTTAGGTACAGCATCTGCATTTGAAGGAACATTTGAGTTGATTCAGGTCTCGGCCTGAACCTCCAAAAGACTCATTTGTGGAATCTATAGTTATGGTTAGAAAACCAAAGGATATGTGCTCTGTATCCATTTCCTATGCACAGACCTTTACTTTCAGCTATCATTATCTAGAAGCCCAAGCTCAGACCAACACACACAACCTCTGGAAAACCTGAGCCCTTCGTTCTTAAGAAACCCAACCAGTCTAGACAAAATTGTATAGATCTTGTAGTGCATCACTGGGAAGACTCTGGTATGAATTCAGTTTGTAGCAAGTATCCTTTCTCAGAGTCTATCTTGATTTGAGCCATGAGGTCTTAGCAAGTCTGAAAGTACTGAAAAGCAACTGTTATCCTCCTAAACAATTACCTGTACCATACGATATGGACATATAGATGTCTTCCACATACAGTGAATTTCAATGTAATTTACAGAAACACTGAGGTTGGAAAGGACCTAGGGATTTTCTAGTCTATCTCTCTCTTTTCAGACAGGGTCACTTGAAGCAGGTTGCCCACAGCCATGCTCCATCAGATTTTGAATATCTCCACAGATGAAGACGTCACAATATCTATAGGCAATTTCATGATCAGTCTCACAGTGAAAAAAAGATTTTTCTAGTGTTCAGGTGACATTTCACAGAGTTTCCATTTGTACCTATTGGCTCTTGCACCATCTAAGGACACTGCTGAGAAGAGCATGACTTCATCCCCTCCCATCGCAGATTTATACACAGAGATAAGATCCCTCTGAGCCTTCTGTTGTCCAGGCTCAATAATATTAGCTCTGTTAGCATTTCCTGCTCTGATTAATGCTCAAGTCCCTTACTTACTTTCGTGGCCTGTGCTAGTTTAAGGCTTATTGGAATATTCTAATAGGAGAAAATAGTACTTTCCTGAAAGTTCAGTGCAGAACCTGTAGAAGCAGGGCTTTGGATTTAAAAGAATAATTATGGTAAAGTCTGTATCATTCATTGGTTTGCTAAGAGGTATAAAAAAGCAGTGTCTAAACAATTCTTTCCTCTTGTATTAATGCTTGAAATTGTCTGTCCCCAAGGACTGGACTGTGCACTTGCCCTTGTTGAAGGTTATGCAATTCTTATTAGCCCATTTCTCCAGCCCTTCAAGGTCCCAGTGAGTGGCAACACAACCATCTGATATATCAGCCCCTCCTCCCAGTTCTGTATCATCTGCAAACTTGCTTTCTCCTCCTTTTCTTTAAGACACGTACACTGAAATTAGCAGTCCAGATTTCTGCATGAGCAATGCCAGTCTGACTCTGGACACAGATGCAGTGCCAGATGCAGTCTGAGGTGCTGAGCTCCAGGCTCAGACACAGCACTGCACCAACTGGCTGTCCCGCCCCTGGGCCCTAAGCTAACATCCCTGCATGAAACCACACATCTCACCATGCCACAAGACTGCATGTGCAGCATCTTGACTTGCAATTCAAGGTATAAACTACTTTTCCTGCAGTGTTTAAAGGGGAAGATTGTCTTTAACCAGCTATGCTAACAGCAGAAGATGCTAAAGCATGCAGTTAACAATCATTAAAGCTTTTTTTCATAACAAGTGATCTGATCCTGTTCTCTAGGGATTATTTCTTCACTTGTTCCCCCAAATGCAAATAGCAAGCTGTTTACAAGTCCTTAATATGAAACATTTGCTGAAGAAATAAATTTCACCAAGTAATAATCAGATTTAATGCTGTCATCTGTTTTAGAGCAGGTATCTTTAGATACCAAAATTTTGTTGGACTTCAGTGGCAATGAAAGGACAGGAATGCAAGGTACAGAATATGCACGTTTGCTGTTTTCACAGCACTTAGTGAAAACTAAGGTCACAGCCCCACTGAGGATGGGACAAATAGGGATGGGAGAAAAGACACCATACAATCCATAATGACTAGACCTGCTATAGTTTGTTTCCATTTCAGAACAGGAAAGGACAAGATACAGTTAAAGTACTGATGGTTTCATATAATGAAAAAAGATGTCATCACATCACCAATAAAGATTCATCACATAGAGAAATAAAAATCTGTTGGAGTAAATCAGTAAATTGATGTTTTAACTGCAGCAGATGTTTATTTCATGAGGAAGCCATACTGCTCATACACAAACTAGTGGAATGAACAAGGAGGAGATGACCCATCCATGAGGTTTGTTCCACCTCTCAGTGGCCAGAAAGCCCAAGGCAGACCTGGGTTGGCTGGCAGTACAAAGCCTGGTTCTGAGGCCCCTGCTCACATGGATTTACTGTCATCTCTGCTGTTATAGGCTATCCACACCAGAATATTTTCCTTCATTTGGCACTCCCCTACCAATCTATTACAAACGAGGGAGTCCGTGCAAATGTAACCTCCATCCTCCTGCCAAAGTCATTCAGAACTAATTGATGGGTTTAAAACATTCCTGGAGAAGGAGACAGCAACATGGAGAGATTGTAAAAGTAAAAAAAAAAAAGGTTTTATATTCCTAAAAAATCAGGTTAAAGCCATCCAAACAACCATGGCAAAATTAAGGACAGAGGAGATAGGCAGAGATGACAGTAGTAACAGATTCTCTCCGAGATTACAGAAATCCAGCATGCATAAAAAAAGCAATCTTCATGAGCCAACAATCCACTATGTTTTACTTCAGTTGCTCACCGTATCTCAGATCTCAGAGAAATAATCTTCAGACATCATCCTACAACTCACTTCATGAACTCCAGTTCAGTGGGTAAAGTGAGGGTCACTTTTTCCTTGAAACACTCCAAGACTGCAGAGCAGAAACACCAGTGTCACAACTAACATGTTTCAAATGCATGTTTAAAAGATAGGCTGCCCTGAAGTGAGGCAATGTCAAGAGGGCAGAGCTACATCAAATGTTTCAGGACAGGCAGCCACACACACTGCATTCTTTCTCACAGGGAATCACAGCAGGAATTTTTAGCACAGGTACCAGTTGTGTGGTGTGTCCCCATCCACCAGCGACACAGTACGACCTCCTGACTGCGAGGCAGTGCACTGCATTACTGGTGCTCACTAACAACAATTGGAGTCAGGATCTGTCTTTGCCTCACCTCAAAATCACATCAGTTCGCTACTTGTACATCAAACTCAATCCCAATCTGAACTGTGGACTGACTTTTTTCTGCTACCACTCTCTATAAGCAATAGCTTAACAGGCTGTAGTTACTGAACTGATCAAAAAGTTTGGTTCTGACAATTACAAAAGATGCAATACTCATTGACTGCATTTCCAAATGAAAATATAGCCTAAGACTTTATGAGTTTTTCAACAAATGTTAAGAATAAAAAAGGTGCATATTAAGGTAATCTGTTAAGAGTACTTATTATGTTTTTCCAGGTGTTTAGAGTGATTGGAGTACCACACATTTGCATAACTTTTTGATTTTCTAGACGTTAAGAGAGAAGCAAACATAAAGAGAAGCCTGTAATTTATCAAGTGTTTTTTCAGGAAGGAAGAGTCATTTTTCCTTTACAAGTCATCTGTACAGTTCACCATGCAAATAATTCTCTGTTCAAGACAACCAAATCATATTTTACCTGTGGCTTTAACATATACAGCACATTCCCGCCTCAATTCTGTTCCAGCACCAGAAGCCTCACTGAGAACTATCAATTAACACAAGAGCTACAGTAGCAAGCAGAAGAATAAAAGAACATTAGCACCTAAAAAAGTTTATTCATCTCCTTCAATTTTTATTTGACTTGGTGGAGGGGGGAGTGGACAACGTATTAGTGTACAGTTTGTAGGTGTTTCTACCATAAGGCTTCTAGTAAAGATAAATTGTTATCACCTTCCTCTGGCACCTTACTAAATCTCCCGAGTCTTTATTTATTTATATGAAATCCATCACTGCAAAGTCTAGGAGCACAAGTAGGTTACATACACTCCCTGCATGCACCCAGGCTGCTGTCACTGACATTGCTCAGGAAAGCAACTGTAGAGCCCATTTTCTTTTATCCCTTCAAACCTGAGCACAGCAGGGAAACTGTGAACTGAGTTTTCCTTCCTGACACTAAACCATGCTATTTACTGAGTGTAAATCACAGGCCATCTGATGGATGCTTGAGCTGTGGAGAACACAACTATGCTTCAAAACTTTGTTTTCTTAATGACTTGATACACAGTGAGGGAAAGACAGGAATTTAAAAAAAAAAAAAAAGCAGCTGTTTGGAAAAGAAAATAGAAACAAACATTAACTAAAATCAGTTTACTGTTTGTAAACTGTGAATATGTCCTCTTTTTTTTTTCAAATATAAGCATCTGCTTTCTCCTGTACTTTCCTTGGCACAGGTGCCCTCTACCAAGATGTTTGTAATTGATGAATTCCATTTTAATAGCCTGCAACTTGGAGCTCTGGAGTTTCAACACTCCCAGCCCATCACCACTTGAACACAAAGAGAGCAGCTTAGGAGATCATGAATTCATAGGAGGAAAGGAAAAAAAAGGGAAAAGACAACTTCCCATGGAATTCTTCTGTCTAGAGTATGAATTAGCATACTTAGAAAACAGTGGGGTCACAGACTCCTCTCCATCCTATTTTTCTGTTAGAGGGAAATTCAGTGATATGTCATTCCATGTACAACAAATTCTCTTCCATGGGCATTTATTTTTCACAGATAAAACACTTAAAACTCTCACCCCTTTCAATAACCAGGCAAAATTTGCCTAACAATTAGGTAGTGCAATTTATAGTTTAATAGCCCATGAGATTTAGGGCTCCCACCTTCTCAAAGACTGTCACACCTGTGCCCTTTTAGCATAACATAGTACCTTAGCATTCTCATTAGGGTCCAGAGATTAATATTAATGAGACAAAGTCTCACTTGAGGCAAGCTAACTTAGATTGATTTAAATTTTTGAGTGCAGCTTATGAGAATTATCCTTATTACTCTTATTTTTAAGAGCTTTCAGTTTATTTCTCATATCAAATGATATCAGAAATAATTCAATCTTGATTAAACCCAGGAAAATAGTAATTGGCTCCATACAATGAAAGTGATACAAGAAGGAGATTTCAGAGCCTGTAATCCTTTTCTCTTTGAAGACAGATGAGTCAGTTTTGACTCAGGCAGGCAAGCCATGAATAAGTAAATCATTTGTAAATACAGGGGTTGAGGAAGCATAACACTTAAGATTATCAGAGCTGCTAATTCAGGCAGCCTTGTAAGAGGATTGTGATTACACAGTAAAAAAAAAATATTTTTCCTGTTATCTACAGAAAGGAGATAAAATCTGGTTTTGCAGAATGGATTTTCTGACTGTCTCACAAGGAAAGAATTATGATGCAATTTGAGATTTAAAATTTCAGTCACCTTTCAGGGGTTCTCCAAGAACTCAACAGAATACAGTAAAATTTGCTCTGCTGAGAAGAAAAATCCACTGCAGAATACCAGTGTATTAACGATATGGATATTGCAATATGGTATAGCACTATTTTGATTGTTGAATCTAAGCACCCAAACACACTGAGATATTTGAATGTTGCCTCTGTAGTAAAATTAAGGAGCTCTTTTTCTTGGGGGCTGCGGTGGCTTTTATTCATATGGTACGAAAAAGCAGGTGTATGTCCCAAATTTTGTGGCAAATTCTAGCTTAAACTGAAAAAAGAACAATGGTCTGGAAGACAGCACATTTCAGCAAGTTAGCAGGAAGTTTAGAGACTGTGTAAAACAGGAGAAATATAAAAATTATCCTTCTGAGGGAATGTCCAGCAAAATGACCATATCAGTGCTCTGGCTGGACACAGGGCATGCTATCTCTTACTTAGGTGACCTGGAAGAGACCCAACAGTTAGAATTGGGACCTAATTAAAAAAAAAAAAAACAAAACACCACAACACCAACACCTCCTTTTTTTTTTTTTTAACCTGAATGCTGATTTCCAGGCAACAGATCAATATTCATAGAATCCTAGAATG
>VWYK01085986.1:12275-40812 GCA_013399775.1 Semnornis frantzii | reverse complement strand
AAAAAAAAAAAAAAGAATTCATCTGTAGATTTGATGCCAACTGTAAAGGTTTGCTCTCCTGGACAAACTCATTGCATCACTGTGGTGTGACATTTGCGTCACAGTGTCCCAACACTGATTCCTTCTTATGCAAAGCCTTTGCATTGCCTCATGCTAACCCCAGGCAGCTCTGCAACATTACCACATAGTGATGCAATGTTACTGTATGGAGACACTGGGCTATGATGTGATAGCTTGGTGAGAACCTGAAATCACAGAATGGCTTAGGTTGGAAGGGACCTCAGAGATTGCCTATTTCAGCCTCCCCACCATGGGCAGGGATGCCTCTCAGATAGACTTGGCTGCTCAAGGCTTCATCCAGCCTGGCCTTACCACCTCCAGGGAGGAGGTATCCACAACCTCTCTGGGCAGCCATTCCAGAGTTCCACCACTCTGGTACCGAAGAACTTCTTCCTAAGATCCATCCCAAACCTACTCTTTCACAGCTTCCAAGCATTGTCCCTGGTCCTATCACTAGACACCTTTATGAAAAGTTCCTCTGCAGCCTTCCTGTAGGATCCCTTCAGGTATTGGAAATGCATTTCTGCATACATGTCTTCAAATCTTGATCTTTATGAGAAAAAGGTTATTACTAGAAACACATATTGGGAGCAGGAAGGAGACTTTTCCTTCTCCCTGGTACTCACATTTCCCACCCACCTTTCCCTTCTGGATGCTCCTTACAATGATGTGACCACCACTGTGGTGGACTTTGGACTTCAATGGACAAAGAGACAATTTAGGGGAGGAATNCCAGAGTTCCACCACTCTGGTACCGAAGAACTTCTTCCTAAGATCCATCCCAAACCTACTCTTTCACAGCTTCCAAGCATTGTCCCTGGTCCTATCACTAGACACCTTTATGAAAAGTTCCTCTGCAGCCTTCCTGTAGGATCCCTTCAGGTATTGGAAATGCATTTCTGCATACATGTCTTCAAATCTTGATCTTTATGAGAAAAAGGTTATTACTAGAAACACATATTGGGAGCAGGAAGGAGACTTTTCCTTCTCCCTGGTACTCACATTTCCCACCCACCTTTCCCTTCTGGATGCTCCTTACAATGATGTGACCACCACTGTGGTGGACTTTGGACTTCAATGGACAAAGAGACAATTTAGGGGAGGAATCAAGAGTTGAGGTTCTTCAGCCTGGAGAAGAGAAGGCTTCCAGGAGACCTTATAGTACCCTTCCAGTATCTGAAGGGGCCCTACAGGAAGGCTGGGGAGGGACTATTGACAAGGTCTTGTAATGCCAGGACAAGGGGAATGGGTTTGAAGTGGCAGAGGGGAGATTGAAAGTGGATGTTAGGAGGAAGTTGTTTGCAGTGAGGGTGGTGAGACACTGGCACAGGTTGCCCAGGGAGGTTGTGGCTGCTCCCTCCCTGGAGGTGTTCAAGGCCAGGTTGGAGGAGGCCTTGAGTGACCTGTGCTAGTGGGAGGTGTCCCTGCCTATGGCAGGGAGTTGAAACTGTATGATCCTTGAGGTCCCTTCCAACCTTACCATTCTATGATTCTATAATTACAGATACCAGTTGTGGAGACATAGTTTGAATTAACCCTCTCCTTTCTTTATGCCATGCAATAATTCTTTCAAAAGAATGGAAAAGCATCCAAGCAGCAAACATTTCAACAGGACTGATAAATACTGTGAGGAAAAGCTGAAAAGAAGAAGGTTGGGAAGAGAAGAAACAATGGGCAAAGAAACAACTAGAGAAGATGTGAGAAAAGAGTGACAGAGGGAGAGAGGTAAGGTGAAATGAGCTAAAGACGGGGGAAAAGGAAATTAGAAGGGAAAAGTGGAATTCCTGTGAGATCTCCTTGCCTCTAGACTGTGAAGTACTTCATTAGGCCACCTGGAGAAAAAAAACCACTTGCATTTCCACAGGTAATTATTTTGTTTTGTAACAGAGAGGGTGGAGTCAGAGCAGCAAGCCCAGGAATTATGTAAGGCCACATGTCAAAGGAAAGCAACTGAAATCTCTGCTATTTGCTGACCCTCCAAGGAAGGGCACTTCCCACACTGTGAAAACCAAACATCCGCAGTTTCTGCTCTGTGGAATTGAGGGGAGCAAGTAAACGATACCCAGAACTCCAGCTGCTCTGAGCTGTTTTGATAAAGCCTTGACAAGATCTCAAAATCCCCATTGTGACTACACTTCCTTTGTTAGCATATTTCAGCTTTCCAAAGCGCTGCCACTTTGCATTGTTCCTATTTATAACCATGGAGGGGAAAAAAAAGTGAATCTTAATGAAAAGTTTTCTAAAATATCTTTTTGAACAGATCACTCAGGAGTATCTTAGTTTGCAAACAGTTTCTGGTGTTCCTGATTGCCATTTGGCAGGGTGAGAGGGAGCACTTTGCTGAGGTACTCCAAGATCCATCCCCACAGCAGAGTAATGCTGCAGTCAGATGAACAGAAACGCAGCTCTTGCTGTTGCACCAAAGGGAAACTGCTGCTTTGGAGCAAGGCATTTGGAGAAAATCCTCCTTGAAACTTTGCCCAGGACCTGTTCCCCCTACAGGAGTGATCCTGCTTGTAAGAACATCCACAGGGGTGTTTCCATGGTGTTAGTTTAATGCTCATTGTTTCTAGTTCTATGTCTGTAAAATGGGAATAATGTTGTGAAAAAGCTTTTCTGTGCTGAGCTTTAATTCTCAGCATTAGCAATATGGTTTGAAAGCTTTAGAGGAAAGGGGGTGCATTTAAAGAGATTAATTCTGTTTAAGCCAGTTATGACTGTTTATATCCCTGCAAGTACCACTATTAACAGTTCAACCTTAATTGTGAGCCTCTGTGGTTTTCAGTGTGAGAATGAAAAGATTCAGTCCTTAACCCCACTCAGTTTGCTTCACACTCCTGCTTTTCTGTTCCATTTTTAAAGGTCATAAGACAAACCTTGACCTGCAAGAAATGCTGGCAGCTGTACACTGGCACCTGAACAGGGAATTAGTTTAAGCACCTTCTGCAAAGTGGTTGAAAAGAGGTAGAAGCAACCTGCTGGGTGTTGACATACAGCTCCCAACGCTCCAATCCCTTCTTGCCTGTCTGACCAAACGATGATGCATCCCCCCCTGCACGATTGCATCATTCATTCATCCTGCTCTTAGGAACCAGGCACAACCCTGCTGCTGCATGTTGCAGGGCAGCACAGTCACAATCCCAGCAGAAGACACTCTTCATTTTCTATGCTAGAAAAATCTGGTGCTAAGGATTTGATACACCAAACTCCAACCCCTTCCAAACTGAGTAAAAAAACCCAAAAAAACAACAAGCCAAGACCGCGGTGTTCCCAGTGACTTACAGTATTGTACTGGCCGTGGCTGCTGCTGCTGCTGCAAACCTCTTGGCTGCACAAGAAAAGAAGGGATCAGCTGAGACCTTCGGTCACATCAACAGCACGGCACGGGCTGATCTGGAAGCAAGCCGCATTTTGGAAATGACTCTTTTATAATCTGCTGAGTAAGGCAGCCGGGATGGGTTGGTTTTTTTTTTGAAAGGTTACACACATGTAACCAGAGAAGTCCAGCTGTTCGCTGACAGGCGTAGGGAGGAGAGGTGTTCCCTTGCCTACGTCGGGGGAGGAGCTCAGGCCCAGTTCGGGACGCTCTCAGCTTGGGTAGGCACTGGCTTGGCAGGGAGCAGCCCGAGGTGATGGGGAGTTGGCTCCCAGGCAGCCAGCCTGTGCCACGGGCAGCAAAGCGGCTCCCGGCAAAGGCTCTCCACGCAGAGCTCCAGCGAGGGGAGAGAGCTGAGCTGAGAGCTGGGCTCCGACCAGCAGCAGTCAAAAATCCCTTTTGGCCTGAAATCAGAGGCGAGGCAAGGGACAGTTCTCTCTCACTGGGGATGAGGTGAAAGGTTTTGTGAGTTGAGTGCAAGAGTGCACTTCGAGTCAATTCACTCAAAAGCAGTGTTTTGGCTTAAGCTGTTGCTCTGTATCAGAGCAAGCAATGGTACACACACAAAGCCCAAATCAGAAGTCACCAAAAGCTTTGAATGCAAAATGCAAACTTGTGAGAAAGCTCTCTTTTGTTTCCCTAAGTGCAATGTTGTCAAAAGCAGTGGAAACACTGCCAGACCTGTCTGTGCCTGTGTTCTGGCATCCCACAGGAGTTACCTCAGGCATTGCTGGGGACACTGGGTTAGAAATGGGAGACTGCCAGCCCGGAGCTGTGAAGCTGGTCAGTTGGTTCAAGGTCAAAAAAAAGCCTGATTTAGCTGATTTAGCTTCTTTCACTCACTTGTGATAGAAGTCTTATGACTGCTACTTGCCTCGAAAGACTGTTCTGCACCACTGGATGCAGCAGGCACACAGTCAGTGCATGATTCTTCTGCCATTCTGTCAGTGCTGCCTTTCAAAATGTCAAGCATTAATTATAACCAGTAATAGCCTTATGTGCCTCTCCTCCCTGGTACTTCTTTCAGAAATTCTCACTTCAGTACCATTTGTCAGCACAATCATCTGTTAGGAGTTTCATGTGTCAGGAAGAGCTGGTACCAAGCCCCCCTTTTGCTGTGAAACTGGTGCCGTGGTTCACTGTTCCCTCTGGTCCTGTTTGTTATTTTGATGGTGTGTTTTAAGAACAGATTTAGAAATCTTTTCTGTGAATAAGGTTAAAAGAAAACTGATCTTGATAAAGATGAAAGAAAACTGCTTTTACTGAGAATCTCAGGGACTTTTTTTTGCCAAGATAAGCAGTGCATGATTTGACTAAGAGAGCTGCTGCTGAGTATTTAATGAAGGATATTATCTTTATTTTGCTTAGTTTAACAGACACATTGGTTTTAATTCAGTTAAAATAATTCTCATCTTATGTAATTTGTTGTAAATCCACTGATTTCAAAGGACAGTTTAGGTCTAGTAAGCATCTGCCCTGAAAAACAAACATGCAACTACAGCTAAAATGGAAGAATTAAGAAAAGCTTGTCCTGATGTCTGAAAATGCAGGAAAATGGGAGTTTAGTGTGACTACTGTAATGAGAAATGTTACTGTACCATAAAATAACTATTCTCAGACACCTGAGCCAGTAAAGAAAGACAGGGAGGTCTGTCTGGGAGCTTTAGGAGTGAAAAACAAAGCTCAGGTGGATGTGTGGCTATCGATACAAGCACAGCACCTAAGCCATGAATGAGACCTCCTAATTTGTACAAAAGGTGGAGACCACCTACATGAAGGACTAAAATACCTGTGAAAATGGCTTTCCTTTTTTTTTTAGCCCCTTCCAAACAAACAAACAACCACAAAAAACAAACCTAAAACCATCTAAAATCCAAACTAGATTTCCCAGAACTGATTTATTTTCCTTCAACAATAATTCCCTCACAAACCTGAACTTGTTTAGGGAATGGCCCCAAGCACAGCCAGCCACACACACTGTAGGTGTTAAGGGTGGATAATTCCTGCCTTTCCACAGGACATCACCCACAAGAGCCACAGAATGAAGCAGCAAGGAAAACATAAAATACCATGTGCCCACTGGTGTGCCTATGAGTTTGCCAAGGCTGCCCTCTGCTGAGAACAGCCCTGAGAGACAGAGAGGATAGAAGCAAAAAACCCGCAACAAACCAGAGAAGCAACAGGAAAATATTTGTGTGTGACCTGTTGGCTACAAAATCCAGAGTTGGGGATTCAGGTGTTTTAACATTGCACCTAGGCACCTCAAATATTAACACTGCAGCCTCTCAGGTCTGTGTTTTGTTATGGTTTCAGCTGGCTGGTAGCATTCCAACTAAAGCGAAGACTAAACATTAACAGAATTTCTAGAGCCAAATATTAAGTGCCAAGTGTATTTCCCTGCATTTTGCAATATTTAATGTTTATTTCTAGTGATAACAGTAACAGAACAGAAAGCCCAGCCGCTAGAGAGTCAGCATTAAAGTATTTCACAAGATGCATGCACTGCTCAGCCAAACAAAAGGGCCCCAAAATTGGCTGTATTATGTTCAAATACCAACTCCATCTAAAACGTGAAAAACAGAAACCCAGGCCTATGAACAGTTGTCACCTCAAGACCTGCCAAGTCCAGCTGACAGCCCACCCATGAGAGTGTCCTGTACAACACAGTGTTTTGCCCAAAAACCTGAGGCACTCATCCAAAGCAGCAGAGCAGATTCCCAGCAGGTGCCACTGCCTGCTGCCAAAGTGGTGATCTGTTGTCTGCCCTGACTCTTCACACTCACTGTTCAGTCAAGCTCCCCCCAAAACACCTGTGCAGCAAAACTGTACCCAACAGTGGGCTTTGACTTTACTAATGGCAACAGAGTGGTAACATCAACAGCCCAATGCACTGGTGCCCAGCACTGCTCCAGTGAGTCACTGGAGCCCAGCACCCAGGGCTGCATCCAAGGCTCTCCGCTGCCAAAAGTGGGATGAAGTGGTGGAGGTTTACTCTGTGCCATCCACGTGCCTGGTAGATGAGTGTTTGGGATGAGTATGTGTCTTCTTTGTTCCAAATACTGAGGAAGTCCTGGTCTGGGGGCCAGGTGCCCTGTTTGCATCCTCTGGAGCAGAAAGGCTGCCAGAGCACCAAAACCCACTTGGGCTGGATTGCCCTGGCACACCTCTGCAGCCACAGGCCATGATTATTCTGAGAGCTGGCACCTTCCTTGTGAAACACTTGAAATAACAAGGGGATTGTGTCATACCAGTCCTCAGATACAGCGGATGGGCATCTGGGGCTACAGGCCCTGATGGGAGAATGCAGGAGCCCAGCTTGGTGCAGACTGCCCACCGTGTGTGTGTAGGGAACCACGGCAGAAGCTCTTCTCAATCTTCTCTCAAGGGAAACTGTCAGTTGTGTTCCACTTTGGAGCCAGAGCTAGCAGAATGTTTCACACGTCAAGGAGTGAGCCCTGGTAGGCCATGCAGGGCCCTTCCAGTGCCCATCCAGGCTGACGTTACAGCTCCTCTTTTTCTTGCCCAGGCCTCTCAGGAAGCCTCTGCTGAGCTCATGCCTGTGGTTTGAGAGCTCTGCGACAGGCTCAGGGACAGGCACCGGCTGGGTCAGGTCCGGACATGCAAGGCCACACCGCAGTGGCTCTGCAGGTCCCCATCGGCCCACGCTGCATCTTTCGCATTTTAAGACGAGTTTTGACTAACCTCAGCTCTGAACTTTTACCAGGAACCATTTTGATGATTAAGCAGGTCTGTTTAACGATTAATTCTATCGCTCTAACGTTAAATCACCCGCTTCAGTTAGCTATCCTCACGGTTCTGGGAACCTGCCGGGGAATGTCTATCACATGAGCAGACGGGATGAACGACCGCCCGACCATGCCCGTTCCGAGGCCCCATTCACACTCGCACACTACCAAGCCCAACCAACACCAACCGCGGCCCACCGCAGCCCGCCTTCCCCCGTTAGCCACCGCGGCGGGGCGGCAGCGGGCCGCTCGGAGCGACAGGCGACGCAGCCAATGGAAAAGCACTCGGCGCCGCCGCTGACCAATGGCAGTGCGCGTATCCCGGAGTGTTCTAGAAGGGGCGGGTGGGAGGCGTGGCCCGCTCTGTCCCAGCCCCCGGCGCGGCGAGCGGCTCGCCCCGCCCGGCCCGGCCTGACCCATCGCGGAGCGGAGCGGCGGCCATGGCGGTGAAGGCTCTCAACCCCAAAGCGGAGGTGGCCCGTGCCCAGGCCGCGCTGGCCGTTAACATCAGCGCAGCCCGCGGCCTCCAGGATGTGCTGAGGACCAACCTGGGCCCCAAGGGAACCATGAAGATGTGAGGGATCCCCGGTGTCGCCCGGCGCGGGGGTGGGGTGGGTAGGCAGGCCACGCGGGCAGCCGTTACGGCCTGAGGGGAAGCGTGAGAGGAGAGGCGGAAGGGGAGAGGCGGGAGGAGGCTGGCGGGAGGCCGGTACGCCGGTACTGCCTCCGCCATGCTTTGGGGAACAAAGCGGCCGCTGGGCCGGGCGGGGCTCAATGAATGGAGAGGGAGTTGAGCGGGGCCCGGACCGGGCACGTGTGGAGGGGCCAGGGCAGCCGCTCAGCCGCCTTGTCTCGCCCGCAGGCTGGTGTCGGGGGCTGGAGACATCAAGCTGACCAAAGATGGCAACGTACTGCTGCAGGAAATGGTGAGCTGGTTCTTGCCGCCGCGGGTGTGTTTGGGCAGGCAGGAGCAAGCTGATTTTGCGGGTCGCTGACTGGGGACCACGTTCCCTGCCGCCCCCATCCTTAATTTCTGTAATGTGTACCCCTGCACATTGAGGGTAAATGGCCCTTGGGAGGAAGGTAAAAGATGAAGTGCAGCTTGGTAGGTGTTTTGTGCAGTTTCAGTGCTAATTCGGCAATTTAAAAGGCAACATGACACTTTCGTCACCTATTTTGCATGTGGGAAGCGTCCCTCTATTGTGCTTGAGCAGGCCTTAGGCAGCAGTTAAGCGTGGCCGCATGGCCTGGAAAGTGTTTAAATCTGGGCCGTGAATCTAGCTGGTGTAACCTTCCTGTCGAGTCTGGGGTTATATCGCTGTTTCCCACGGTGGGGTGAAGATTACAGGAGCAGTGGTGCCAACCTGCCACGCACCCGTGCAGTACTGGATGATGGCAGCATCACCAGGCGCAACGTGGGCCCAGGGTCCTGGGGCTGTCAGGCTGCAGGGAGACCCCATCCCTGACTGAATACAACCTCTTAGTGCCTGTGCAGTATTACAGTCCACTAACTTGTGATTCAGCATAAAGTATCGATGTTAACATACATGATGATGTGACAGACAAGAAAAAAAATCATTAAATCTGTTCTTTGAAACTAGAGGTAACACTTTAAAGAAAATCGCAATAAAAAGCTGAGCAACAGTATAAATGGCCATATTGTATTGTTATCTCACTCCAGTGCTGAGCAGCAACCTTTTCAAACATGGATGCTGTTCTGTAGGTTCATAGATTTCAGTGAATATTAAAATACACCTCAGTCAGCCCCTGGAGATGCTATGTGGTGTGTGTTTCTTATGCTAAAAGACTGCTGGAAGTAACCTAAGGTCACGTGTGCAGTTTGGCCAGGCAGGAGTGGTGCTCATAGCAGAACACCAGATGTACTGCTTGGCAGAGGAACTCACAAGAAACAAACTGACTGAATGTTGTTTGGTTCCAGAAGAGTGAGTAAAGCAAGTTGCCGTAGGCATAGCAAACCAGTTTGTGTATGTGCAACACTGATCATGCAGAGATTCCCAAATCAACTCTAAACATGCTGATGTTAATGTCAACGAGTCTAGTTGTGATGCTGCATCCTTTGCCTGAAGGGGAAAAGGGCTCTGTCAAACTCATAATGATCTGAAAACTAGTTTGGCTCTTGGCACTCAGCATTTCTATGCAGAGATGCAGTAATCTGAGGAGGGAAATAGTGTTATGTGGATTAATTTGGTCAACTTATTGCTAGAGTGATTTTTAATTGCTACTGTTTGTTGGAACCTGATGAATTGACCTGAATCATGAAAGCATCAGCTAATCCTTAAATGTTTTGCTTAGTTGATTTCAGGTTGCTTGTGTCTCGAACCAGTACTGTAAGACTCACTGCTCTGCTTCTTTTGTCTAGCAAATACAACACCCCACAGCCTCCTTGATAGCAAAAGTAGCAACAGCACAAGATGACATCACTGGAGATGGCACCACTTCAAATGTCTTGATCATTGGAGAGCTTCTAAAGCAGGCAGACCTCTATATTTCTGAGGTATGTGTGCTAGTAGTGCTTTTGTAGGTGAGCAAGTTAAAAGCTTCATATGAGACCATTCCCCTTGGCTTATTTAATGCTTGATGCTCATAAGCCAAAGGTGGAAATGAACACATCTGCCTGAAATAATTGCACCACAGAACTTAGTAAATTGAGGTAAAATTGGAGGACTTAAGATTTGTTCAAAGTCAAAACCATGTATTGTAAATACTGTGGCTTCTGATAAAGTTTTGCTTGATGCCTGCTGTTACTTACTGTTTTGTGAGAGTTAAAACATATTGACTTGCATGTTATCAGATCCTCCCTGATAGATATCTTGGATTGCAGAATAGACATTCATATTGCACAGTGAACACCCAAGAGTGCTTTGTAGTTCTCTTGGTTTCAGTTCTGTGCTAGAATAACCTGTACTTTTCCTCTGCATTGGAAGGATTTGCATTCCTTTTATATGTATTCAGAAGCACAGTACATTTTCTTTGTAGGATGCATATTCCCTGTGTTTTGATGTTACCTGGAATGGTGAAAAAACACCATTTTGTTTTCTGCTGTCTAATGGTTTCCTTTCTTTTCTTGCATTAGGGTTTGCATCCTAGAATAGTAGCAGAAGGATTTGAGATTGCAAAAGAAAAAGCTCTTGAAGTTTTGGAGCAGGTCAAAGTAACCAAAGAAATGGACAGGGAGACCCTTGTAGATGTTGCCAGAACATCCCTCCGTACTAAAGTTCACAGTGAGCTTGCAGACATCCTGACAGAGGTAAGTGTGTGTGGCTTTGCCTCTTCCTGTGTTGAGAGGTCCAGCCTTTAAAGTCCTGTGATTGTTAACTTGGATGAAAAGTGGATCAGAAGATGCACTTTGGAATCGTAATGGTCATCTGGGGGCTTTTTTTTTCCCTCCCCTCTCGCAGGCTGTAGTGGACTCTGTTCTGACAGTCAGAAAACCAGGTGAGCCCATTGACCTCCACATGGTAGAGATTATGGAGATGAAGCACAAATCAGAAACTGACACAACGTAAGTAACAAGCATCCTTGAGCTTCACTTTAGTGATGCGCTGAGCTGGAGTAGTCTGGGGCTTTGTTTTCTTTTTAGAGCAACTTGGGTATCTGAAAGCTGCCACTGGGAAAGTTACTTGGGAAGGGGTGAGAGAAAGGCATAAATTCCCTAGACAGCAGAAGTTCCTCACTCGCTGAACTTGATTCCCTAACAAGACAGCAGAAGTTCCTCACTCACTGAACTTGATTCCCTAACAAGACAGCAGAAGTTCCTCACTCACTGAACTTGATTCCCTAACTGTTTTTTTAAATAGCAGATAATGACACTGGGTATAATGCATAGCAGCATTGAATAGATGCTGGTTTGTCTTAATTATAAAGCCTGTGGCTTACCTGTGCCCTAGGCTTGTATCTGCTTGTTGCAAAGATCACTCAATAGATAGAAGCAGGGTTGTAGTCATCTGGGTGGGCATTACCTAGCCTGTGTACTTAGCTCAGTGGCATGGATGAATTCTGCACTAGCTTTCCTGAGTAGCTAATGCAGTCAGACACTATGCCAGAACAAGCTCCTTTTTCACACTGATTGGCATGCTCCTTACATGAGAAGGGGCATGCCTTTGGAAGAGGGGTACAGAATTGTCGCTTACTGCCAGCACAAACACATGGGCAGTTGGGTGTTGGACGAGTTGCACTATTTCTCTGACTTGTCTGCATGCTGTGGTACATGCTAGTGGACATACAAGATGTTTTTTCATCTTACAGGCTGATTAGGGGGCTGGTTTTGGATCATGGTGCTCGTCATCCTGACATGAAGAAGAGAGTGGAAGATGCTTATGTCCTTACTTGTAATGTGTCTCTAGAATATGAGAAAACGTAAGTATGCAGCAGTGAGGTGAAGGGCAGAAAATACTCCTGTGCTAGAAGATTTCTGTTGAAGGTGTGCTTAAATTAAAGCTGAGGACTGCACGGGGTCTTCCAGAGTGAGGCAGATAATACAGAAGGTGGGACAGAAGGGGTGATGCTCCTCGTGCAGTTCTTTGGATAAGGGAAGCTGAGAAAAGTGCCTTTGAGAGACAGAGGCTTCATAGTGGTTTTTATTCTTCTTTTATTCTGTTTCGTTAAAGAAATGATGGAAATCCTTTGTGATTCTTGATCAGAATTTTACATTGTAGAGAAAACATCTAAATGCACTTCAGAGTTTGCTTGGCTTCTGGTGGTGCCTTGTTTCTTGTAATGGAAGAGCTCTGAGCTGGAGAGCATGCTGTTTAGAGGGTGGATCTTAGTTTGATTTCTTCAGAATGTTGCTGGAAGGATTGATTCCTTACATGTAATTCTGTTTCTTCAGCAGAGAGGGTGAACTTTCTAACTTGTTTTTTGTTCTCTTCAGAGAGGTGAGCTCTGGATTCTTCTATAAAAGTGCTGAAGAGAGAGAGAAGCTGGTGAAAGCAGAAAGAAAGTTCATTGAAGACAGAGTGAACAAAATCATTGACTTGAAAAGAAGAGTCTGTGGTGATACAGATAAAGGATTTGTTGTGATCAACCAGAAGGTGAGATAGTGTAAGACAGTTAATCTGAAGTGCTGGCTTTCTTGGCAAGCCTTTGGACTCACTTTGTGCAGTTCTTCTGGCAGAAATAATTAAATTTAGGCCAATGGACTTGTGAGTATGTGCATTCAGTTCTGACTTGGGATCTTCTGTGAACTTGAGGAAGAACTGCCTCTTTAGCATCTGACTGAGAAAGGGTTTTTTTAGCTTTTTCTCTACCCTGATGGTCACTTCCTTTGTTTCTAGGGAATTGACCCATTTTCCTTGGATGCACTTGCCAAAGAAGGAATAGTTGCTTTGCGGAGAGCTAAGAGGAGGAACATGGAAAGGTCAGTTCTCAGGGAGAGGAGAGGGTAAAATGACTTTCTCTTCCAAACTCAGTGAGTCAAGCCTGTCTTACTTTTGTGAAGAGCTCTTTCATGGAGCAGGAGCAAACTGTTCCAAGCCTGGGCAGTGTGGTGTTCTGCATGCTAAAATACTGTTACACTGGTGACTTCACATTTTACTCAATACACAGCAAGGGCTAAGCTGTATCTCTTCTCTCTCAGACTGACCCTTGCATGTGGTGGTGCTGCCATGAACTCTGTGGAGGATCTCACTCCTGACTGCCTGGGACATGCAGGCCTTGTCTATGAGTATACTCTGGTAGGTATAACTGCCTTCAGCTGAATAAAGCTGGCATCAAGTGAGGCCTAAAGTGCTTCAAGAGCTGTACTGGAGCCTAAATAAAGGCTGATGGCATTTCACAGCCCAGTGTCCACTTGTATGTGAACATTACCTGGATATTTGCTTCTATCACAGTGTGTTTTCCTGTTAATGTCCAATATGCTTTTAATTTAAGTACCACTGAGAAAACAGAAATAAGGTTCTGCTGCTTCTTACTGCTTCTTGAAGGGCTGTTAGTGCAGAACCGAATCTGAAAGTGTCTGTCCAATTCCCTTATTACATGTGTCTGTTAATATCTGACATGAATGCACACCTGGTCTTTGACAGGGTGAAGAGAAGTACACCTTCATTGAGAAATGTGACAACCCTCGCTCTGTTACCCTCTTGATCAGGGGACCCAACAAGCATACACTGACACAGATCAAGGATGCAGTAAGGGATGGTCTCCGTGCCGTTAAAAATGCTATTGAGGATGGTGAGTCTCTGCTCTCTTCAGTGATGCTAAGGATCTGCTGTTGAAACTCCCCAAATTGGTCAATTTTATGTCAGCTTCCTTAGTATCTGCAGCTGGACCCCAATCTGTGTGTTTCAACATGAAGTGCTTTTAGTTCCTGTTCTTAGCACGTTGTACTTTTACAAGTAGTTAACAACTTGTTCAAATATATTATTAAGGATGAGGGAAAAGATCAAACTACATTAAAAGGTAGCTTTTCAAGTTGAATTTAATGCTGATTGTGAAGTCTCAGTGCTATTTTTTTTTCCTTGCCTTGCAGGATGTGTGGTCCCAGGAGCAGGGGCACTAGAAGTGGCAGTAGCTAATGCTCTTGTCAAACATAAACCTAATGTAAAAGGAAGAGCCCAGCTTGGAGTTCAGGCTTTTGCTGATGCTCTGCTCATCATTCCTAAGGTATTGGGAAGCCGGAGTAAAAGTGGCTTTAAAGCATACTGAGACCTGCTGCTTTTTCTGCTGGAAGCCTCTTCACACTATGAAATCATGTCTCTGCTCTCTCAAAGGTTCTGGCCCAGAACTCTGGTTATGATCCTCAGGAAACACTCGTGAAGGTTCAGACAGAGCATGCAGAGTCAGGGCAGCTCACTGGAGTTGACCTGAACACTGGTAAGAACTTGAAATAATGGGATGATGCTCTGGTAAGAAACTCTCATGCCTCATCTCCATGAGGAATCCATCAGGTTGCTGTCAATGCAGAAGGCTGTTCTTTTTGTCATTAAAAGTGGTGCAGAATGCTGTGGCAGGGGCCCTGCTAGCAGTCGTGGGCTGCTCTGGTACTCAGATGCACTCCTTTAGAGCTCTTTGTGGCAATAAAGCACATGTTAACACTACAGTGCAAGTAGCAAGCAAAATCATACCTCAGACAGTGGGAAGTCTTGCTTTGGACTCCCTGAACTGGTTATTTAAAGACTCTTCCACCTCTTGTAGGTGAGCCAATGGTGGCTGCAGCAGCCGGAATCTGGGATAATTACAATGTCAAGAAGCAACTCCTTCATTCGTGGTGAGTACTGCACTATTTTCACTTTAATGGATGTTTGATGGTTAAGAGAGAGTCATGTGGAATCCAGGGATATTATGTAGAGGGAGCAGTCCAAAGGCAGAAATGAAGCTGGTTTTACTGTGTTGGGATGGATGTTCTAACCATATTTATTTGATATTTCCAGCACGGTGATTGCTAGCAACATTCTTCTAGTGGATGAAATCATGCGAGCTGGAATGTCTTCTCTTAAAGGCTGAGCTGGCTCTGCTCTTGTTGACAGCAGTCAGCTCCAGCAGTGCCCCATGGAATGGCTCTAAGAAATCCACCCCAAGCTCCTCTCTGCTTGGCCACAGTGGATTTTCCCAGCAACAGAAGGTTCTCTGCTGTGATGAGCAGCTGCCCCTCCTTGGTAAACACGGTCACTCAAAGTACTAGCAACTTATAAGCAAAGATTTGGCTCTAAAAGTGAGTTATTTATTTTTAATTTCACTGAGGTGTACAACTGAAGTTGCTTTCCTTCTGCCCAATAAACTCTTATGTTCTGTGCTCTGTGTGTGTTGGTCTAAAATTTCCTTGGGCCAAGTTCTGGAATGTTCTGCCCCCACCTGCCATCAGGCACCAAACTGCAGTTCATGGCTCCTGGCTTTGTTTAGATAATTGCCATGGCAGCACAGCAGGGCTGTGAAAATCCTGCTCCAGGCTCTGCTTCTGGAGAGTCCTGGGTTCAGCCCTGCTGTTTCACATCATAAATCTGCAGTAAGCTGGTTGCTTCATGGTTTTGTCTGGGAGCAAGTACAGAGTGAATTTCCCAGTCCAGAATGGCTTGCAGGGTGTTGAAAAGACCTTTTGCATGTTCTCATAATAGACTGATAGATTTCAAACGCCATTCCTGCTGCATCATTTATGGATTATTTGTAGATGGAGCCTTGGAGCCTACCACAAAGAGGAGTTGGGCTAAAGCTTGGTTTATCACCAAGCAGAACAGGCTCCTACAGTCTGAAATGGTTTTTCCCTTATCCTAGCTGTGCTTTGTGCTGTTAGCAGCCAGGAGCCTCCCTCCTAAGGCACATTTGGCTGGCTGAAGGACTGAAAAAAGGGAACTTTTAAAAACAAACCCCAACACAAAAGAATCTTTGGACGTGAAACGCAGAAGTGCCTCCCAGGGCAGCGTGTCAGGAGCTGTGCCGTGTTGGGGTAAAACGCTTCCAGCCTTTCTCCGAGCGGTGAAAAGGCAGCGCTCGTACAAACGCGAACGCGTGCGGCCCGCAGCGCACTCCGCTTTGGAGGCGAAGGGGTCGGGGCGCAGGACCGGAAGCGCTTCCCCGAGCCCGCAGCTCGTCCGGGTCAGGACGCGGCGGTTCCCTCTCCGGCCGGGCCGATGGGATTGGCGGTGCTGCTGTGGTGCTGGGTGCTGGGCAGCGGCCAGGCCCTGCGGGGTGAGGCGGGAGCGGGTCCTGCTGCGCTGGCTTGTGCCGGCAGCCCTGAAATCCTGCTTCGCACTGCCCCGCAGCGCCTCTTTCTCCTTCCCTTTCCTTCCATTGCAGCGAAACATTCATTCAGAGGCGCTGCATTGCGGCGAACTTTTCCTTTCCCAGAGGGACAGCAGAAATGTGACTTCCAAAGATTTTTAGCTTGTTCCCCAAACAATACAGCCGTGTGCAGATGCTGACCACAGTCACTGTGCTGCACCGCACCTACCCCCCAGACAGGGACTTTCTGTCAGATAATGTGTGCTTGTCTGCACGGTGCTGTTGCAGAGTGACTGTTCTCAAAAGGACTTTCTTCGCTTTTAGCGCTTGGAGATGATGGAAGCATGGTGCAGCTGCCCGGGGGCAAGTTTCAGATGGGATCCAGTTCCGTGGAGAAGAGGATTGAGGAAGGGCCTGTCAGGGAGGTGACAGTGAAACCCTTTGCTCTCGACAAATACCCCGTCACAAACAGGGAGTTCAGGTAGGAGCAAAGGCTTGGACCCGCTTGCCTGGCGGGAGGGTGGATGTTGGAATGGTGCTGGCTCCCAGGGCCTGAAAGCCAACCCTTGTGTGCTCCCAGAACCTTCATTAGAACTCAAAAACGTGTTCGTCAGTAACAAATCAGTTACTGACCACGAATCTGCCTCAGTGGGTGCAGATTGAAGCACTGTACCAGTGTAGGTTGCAAACATGCTTCCTGATTTCCCCCTTTGCTTTTCTGCCTTCTCTGTGTCCCCTTTACCCCCTTCTCTTTTCCACCTTTTCCCTGTTTGTCTTCCCCCACTTGCCCCACTCACAGAGGTGTATTACTTCAGATTCCAGGTTCCCATAGGTTCCATTTCCATCTGTTAATACAGGAGCACTCTCCCGTGTATTTTTCACATGCTACTGTGTGGTGCACTAAGAAATGCACTGGGGAAATGCCTTCATCTCCCCGCCTTAGTCCTCATTGGATACAATGAGCCAACAAAGCCACACACCAGTAACTGCCCAGCAACACCCAGGAGTGGAATTACTGCAACTAAGGCAATGGGGAAGGGAATGGGACAGGAGCAGAGTGAGATTATTCACCAGTACATGGCCTTTTCTTTCTGCATCTTGGGGACATTTATCTAACAGCAGCCATAGGTTTTAGTGGCTTTTGAGGGATTTTTGATCTGTGTGATTGTTACATTGCATGGAAAACCAAGATGCAGGATGAGTTTTTTATGTGCACAGGTAACAAAAACTCTCAGATCTGTCAAGAGATCAAACTGTTTGATCTGTTAAACCTCTGGCCAGCTGACTGAGCTGTGCTAGGGAGGAGCTGGGGCTCTGCAGACAAGTGTCTGTAGGTTGTGTACCTTTTGCCTTTCTCTGAGCTTGTTACATGTGCAGATCACTTTATTTGTGGCTCTTGAAGAAGTCTTCCCAGACACCTGATGTTGTTGTATTTATACCAGGGAGTTTGTTAGACAAAAGAAGTACAAAACAGAAGCAGAAGCATTTGGCTGGAGCTTTGTCTTTGAGGATTTTGTGTCTGAAGAGCTGAAAAAAAAAGTCGCCCAAAAACTGGAGGTAAATCTAAATCTCCTGGGGATGAGTTTCAATGATGATATTTCTGATCACATCCCAATAGGACTTTCCTAAGTGAAAGAAAAACAAACGAGAAGGAGAGACCTTTGCTACTGTTACTTTCCCACTGAGCAGCAGCTTCCTGTCATTGCAGAGCTTGGCCATTCTCAGTGATTTTCTTTAGTCTTGGGTTGTTTTGGGTTGTTTTCCATTTGAAACTAACAGCAGGGCTGAGCCTGGGTTGATTTATGGTGCTTCTCTGTTTACATCCTCTCCAGACACTCAGACTGGACCCATGAGATGCTGCAATGAGCTGAGAGAGAGCAAAGTGCTTGGTACCTTATTAATGAAAGCAAAGTACCTTATTAATGAAACCTTAAGCCAGAAGTACTAACCAGCATGGGCTTCTTGAGCAATAAAAGTAGACACCTCTACTCTGTTGGAAAGTGCCATCAGAATGCATGAGAGAACCCAGCTCAAACTGCAGCTTTTCACCTTTTCCAGACTAAAAAGTGCTTTTCTTTACACAGTGCTGCTGTAGGCGTGGTGTTCAGGGGAGGCTGTCACCATTTAGGCTTTAATCTGGTGCTGTTTCTTTTCCCAGTCTGCTCCTTGGTGGCTGCCCATTGAGAAGGCTTTTTGGCGGCAGGTGAGTAAAAACCTCCCTGGTGTGGTGAGTCCATGCTGGGAGCCTGCCCACGTTAGTGTGTGCTGAGCCTCACTGACTGAAAATAGGGGAGAATGGCATCTCTGGTTGCTGCATGCTCCCTGCCTTGGTCCTTTTCAATTGGTAAGTTTATAAAATGAGTTACAGTCTGATGTGATTCCTCCCAGCCCTCAGGCCCTGGCTCCAGCATAAAGGAGCGGCTGGGTTACCCAGTGCTGCACGTCAGCTGGAACGACGCGCGGGCCTTCTGCGCCTGGAAAGGGAAGAGGCTCCCTGCAGAGGAGGAGTGGGAATTTGCTGCCAGGGGAGGCCTGGAGCGTATGTACCACAAGCTGTCACCTTCCAACCCAAAGCACTGAGCCATGTTAGTTCTGCCAGATCCAAACTTCCACAGAGGAATGTTTTCAGAGGCTAATCTGAGGGGTTAAACCACCTCTTTTGGCCTGGGAGTTGAATTCATAACACAGGAAGAAGAGGTTTGTGTTTGGTCATGGTGTATCGTCCTAAACAAAGCACTTCTGCCAGCTGAAAGGACCATTTAATGGGTCTAGGGCAAGGAGCAACCCCTTGCCCTCTCAGGTTGATGTTGGCCTGAAGCAGCCGCTGGGATCACTTAGGGACTCCCTGGCATGAGCAGTGGTTTGTGAAGGGGAAGCTGTTGGTAATTCCTGTCTCTCCTGGCCTCCTTGGCAGTTCCTGTAGGGATCAGACTGACAAGACAATCCCCTCTCAGTGTCCTGACCCAAGCAGAAAAGGTTGCCCCATAAAAGCCTAGTTAAAAATAGGCAAGTTGCAGAGCTAGAGTGACGTGGGGATAATGGATATCTCTTCCTCCCTGGCAGAAAGGAGGTATCCCTGGGGGAACAAGTTCCAGCTGAACCGTACAAATCTGTGGCAGGTAAGATCCTAAAAATCATCCTATCTACTCTGAGCTCTCCTCAGCATGGTGTTCAACTCAAGTACTAAAGGGGTGTGGCTGCCTGAGCAGGCTGTGTGCTCCTGGAAGGGAGTGCAGACTTACCTGCAGGGTGCCAAAATTCAGCTCCTGGTAGATTATCCAAAATACTCTTAAAGGGGTCAGACTCAGCCTGGCTTCCCTGGGAAACCAAGATTTCAGTGCTTCCAAAAATTCAGGCATAAATTGGTATGCAAATGAGATATCTTGGGAGAACAGTGAGGGTGGTGAGACACTAGCACAGGTTGCCCGGGGAGGTTGTGGATGCTTCCTCCCAGGAGGTGTTCAAGGCCAGGTTGGATGAGACCTTGAGCAACCTGTGCTAGTGGGAGGTGTCCCTGCCTATGGCAGGGGTTTGGAACTGGGTGGTCTTTGAGGTCTCTTCCAACTTTACCATTCTATGATCTCTAGCCTGAACTCATATTGCAAACAGCACCTTTCTACTCAAATGTCTTGTAAGGAATGGGACAAGATGGAAGTTGGCAATAATCAACTGATGTCTTCCAAGAGGGAAGGGATTAGGAAAGGTATCTTTACAAAAGGAGTGGTCAGGCATTGGAACAGGCTGCCCAGAGAGGTGGAGGAGTCACCATCCCTGGGGGTGTTGAAGAAATGTGTGGACATGGCACTGTGGGACGTGGTTTAATGCCCATGGTGCTGCTGGGTTGGTGATTGGACTGAATGATCTTAGAGGGCTTCTCCAAGCAGAACAATTCTGTGATTCTATTATGTGGAGGGTGAGTGGTGGCAGGAGAGAGCCAGGCTGATCTTGGATGAGACCTTGAGTGACCTGTTCTAGTGTGAGGTGTCCCTGCCCATGGCAGGGGGGTTGGAACTGGCTGATCTTTAAGGTCCCTTCAACCTAAACCATTCTATGATTCTCACAGTCAGACTTGCCATCTAGAGTTAATTTGCAGCTGAGAGTTCTTTCCATTATTTAAGTGTAACACAGCCCTGTCAGGAGCAGGAATACTGTTGTCTCCATGGTGGGTCCTTGTCCCTGGTGCTCTCTCTCCCCACAGGGTGCTTTCCCCCGGGTGGACACGGCTGAGGACGGTTATCACGGCGTCTCGCCCGTGGCAGCGTTCCCTCCTCAGAACAACTATGGTATGCAGCAGGCACTCCTGCCCTGCTGTAGGGGATGGCATCTGCTTCCTAAATTAACACTGATTATAAAATCCTGTGGTTGTGGGAGAGTTTCAGATATGATGTGGGATCACCTCAGCATCTTGATAGAACAACCCAAGCCCAGCAAAATGTTGATTGTCAGTGAAGTTGGCTAATGGGCACCTGGTGTGCTTCAATGCACCAAACCACCCCCTGAAGTCAATTATTTTCCTCATCAGTCTGACTTACCTGGTTGTTTTGAGGACAGCAGATGCCATACCCTCATGCAGATGGGAAACAATGACACACACATGAAAGGTCCAGCTGTAAGCAGGTGCCAGTTTGCAGTGCAGTGAAAAGCTTCTGTTTCCCACTTTCACCATTGAACCATGCTCTTGCAGTGATGTTTTGAAATGTTGTGCCCCCTCCTGCACATCAAGCTGCTTTTGCAACCCTTGCAAATATGCTGTCATAGTCCTGATCCAAACCCACTCATGTCTCAGGGCTCTACGATCTACTGGGAAACACCTGGGAGTGGACAGCGTCGGAGTACCTGGCTGCAGGGCTCTCCTCGAGGCAGCGCGCTCAGAACATGAGGGTCCTGAGGGGGGCCTCGTGGATTGACACTGCTGATGGATCTGCAAATCATAGAGCTTCTGTGACCACCAGGTAGGCCTGGGCAATGCCCAGCTGCTGCTGCACAGCAATTTCTGACTTAGCTTTATAGAACCATAGAATTGTTTTGGTTGGAGAGGACCTCTAAGATCAGAGATTCCAACCATCAACCTAGGATCAGCACAGCCACTAAAGCATGACCCAAAGCACCATGGCCACACATTTCTTGAACACCTCTAGGAACAATGACTCCTCCACCTTCCTGGGCAGCCTGTTCCAATCCCTGACCACTCTTACAGGAAACTAATTTTTCCTAATCCCCAACCTAAACTTCCCCTGGCACAATTTCAGGTCACTTCCTCTGGTCCTATCACCTGATATTAGGGAGAAGAGACCGACCTCAGCTTCATTACAGCTTCCTTACAGGGAGTTGTCTCCTCTTAGCCTCCCCTCTCCAGACTAAGCCACCCCAGTTCCCTCAGCCACTCCTCACAAGGCCTGTCCTCCAGACTCTTCACCTTCTTTGGAAGCAGGTTTTATTTTAACAGATATTTTGTTTGTTCCTGCTCAACTTTTCTGAGAAGCAGGAAAAAGTTTTCCAAACATCACTGAAGATTTTCCTGCTGTAAACATTCCTAATTGCTTCTCCAATCATCAGTACTTTCAATCAAGTATTTAGAATGAAATGGTTTTCTTGAAGCTACTCTAGGGAAGTGGAAGCTTTAAGGATTTTTGTAGTCTATTACACAAGATCATGTTGAATTATGTAAGTGTTAACTAGGGAAGATCCCTAATTCTGGGTCTCTTTTTTTTTTCCCCACTATGAGGATGGGGAACACACCAGACTCAGCCTCTGACAACCTCAGCTTCCGCTGTGCTGCCGACATCCCTCCAGTCAGGGCCGAGAAAAGCTGGACCAAACCTGAGCTCTGAGGAGGTCACTCAGGAAAACCTGAAGGTATTTTCTCCTGTGGAGATGACCAGCACCCCCCAGCAGTCACTGTCATTAAACCCAGACAGCTTTCAAAACTTAAATACTTCCAGCTGAAACTCTTTCTGGACTGGGATGTCTGGGCATGAGCAGTGATTGGGAATGGCAGGCAGGTTTGTCTCATCTCCTCTCAGGTGGTTGATATTCCAGATCTTTTGGTGTCCACTTGAAATAAGCTGCCAGTATGGGGCTGCCATAAAGGGTGGCTGCAGTGGTGGGGACACATTCCTGGAAGGGGACTTGTACAGCAGTCCCCATCTCCTTGACAAATCCCAGCTTTGTGAAAGCCTCTGAGCCTTCCCAGAATTGAAACAAGGCACTTTTATTGACCCTTAAAGAGTGGCAAAACCACCTGTGTGCTTGACTCTGAGTGCAGAAATGACAACACCCCACGCCTCGGGTGTTACAGCCAGCAAAAGGGCTACAAAACAGCTCTGCACAAGCTTGACCACTAAAGCCCCAATGAGGACACCCTTCTGGGCACTGCTCATCACTTCCCTGCTTCCATCCGCCCCAAAATGGTCTTACTCGAGGGCTGAGCTGAGCTGAGCAGATCTGCTTCCCTGAGCACATCAGGAGCTGCATCTGGTCTCAGCTCTGTGAGCACTCCAAACCCATCCCTTACAGCCCAGGGGTGAATCGCAGACGTCTAAAGGGGTTTGCTTCTGCACCTGACCCAAGGCCAGCCCCACCTCTAAGGAAGAGCAAAGAACTCACTGGTTGGTTTCAGTTGTTTTACTCCACTGAACCAACCCATCGGCTTAGGCAGCAGCGATCAGAAGAGCTCCTCCTCGGCCGCCAAGGTCAGCAAAATGGCCTTGCAAGTGTTCTCGAAGAGGGCAGCTCTGTTCTGGGCCTCCCCCTTCTTCACCCAGTGGCGGTAGGTCCTGAAGGCACAGGCGTCGATCAGCTTGCGGACAGGCTTCAGGGCGTAGGGGTCCCGCACCACCAGCTCCCTGGTGACCGACTTCAGCAGCCGGTACTGGTAGTAAATGCGCACCGACGCCAGCACGGTCAGGCAGATCACCTGCAGCATGGGGAGGGCAACAGGCTGGGATTTGTGGCTGCTCCAACAACAGGATCAGATCAGCCCCAACATGTCCCACATGGCTGCTGTCTATATGAAGGAGTCAGGAGGGAGCCCAGCTCCCGCCACAGCTATTGAGGCCCCTGTGGGCAGTTTGGGCTTTTTCCAAGTGTGCCTTTAATGTCAGAACTGCAGGTCAGTTCCTGAACCTGTCACCTAATGCCACTTTGGATATCTCTCAGCTGCCTTAATGGCTGTCAGGAAAAGGATTCCTCTATCAACTTCGGCATCATTTGGTGCACCTATGTGAGGTCAGGCTCATCAATTTCCCTTTTTAAGTGTTTTTACTGATGTGTGGGGGAAGCAGGCTGTTCCCTTCTCTTACTTAATCCTCTGCTGTAAAAAAAGCCCTTAGGAAGTACCAGAAAGTAGCTGAAACAGTGCTTGGAGAAGGCTGCCCACCCAGGCTGTCACATCCTGGCCAAGCCTGGGTCCATCAGCCTTACTGAACTTGGCTGGAGGATACATCCCACTGCTCAGCTCCTCTGACTTCTGGGCACTGAGACACCCCCAAAGCCACCCTCACCTTGAATTTCCGGAAGGGGCTGAAGTGCCGAACCTCCTCCACATCGTACTGCTGGAAGAAGGGGTGGGCAAGCGCCTCGCTGGCTGTGTACCGCTGCCGCGGGTCCACCACCAGGAACCGGGAGATCTGCAGGAGGACACACAACCAACCTTGCCTATCCCTGCTCTCTGCAGCCCCCTCCTCAGCTTTTCCCATCCTTGAGCACCTACCAGGTCCTTGACAGTGTCCGAGCGGTCGTCCCACTCTGGAGAGCCGAAGGTGTAGTCCCCGTTCATGATCATCCGCAGCATCAGCATCTGCTTGCGGTGCCAGAAGGGGGGCGAGCCGGCCAGCAAGGTGTACATGATCACCCCCGTGCTCCACCTGTGGGCAGCCAGTCAGACCCTCCAGCCCTGCCTGGCACTCTAGAGGCACATCTGCACTCTGAGTGGCTCTGTGCCCTCCCCCATGCTGGGCTACACGTGGCTTTGCCTCCCTGGCAAGCCTGGAGGACACTGCCCTGGGCAGTGTCTGATGAGGGAAGCTGAGCTCACTGCTGGGGCTCCTTAGCCCTGATGGGTGAGAAGCAGAAGGGGCTGCTCTTGCTGCTGGGAGGGGGCTAGGGGGTTGAGTTGAGTTGATTTAGAGCTGTTTGTGGATACTGGAGGAGGAAGCTGTGAGTTGGAGGTATTTTGGTTTACTGTTTTAGTTAGGTGAGGGAGATGATTTGGGAGGGTGGGACATGGTGGTGCCAGCAAGGCTGGATGCTCTAGGGCTGTCTCAGCTCGGGCTGTGGTGTGCAGAGTGCCCTGGCTGCGGAGTTAGTGGAGGTATTTAAACTGAAAAGGGGCCAAAATAACCCTAATGTGTTTTGAGTGGTTGGTTACAGCTCTAAATGTTGCAGACCTGAACCTGAAGTCATCAGAGATGATGGCCAAGTGCCTGCAGGGTTCTGATGGGCTTTCCTGACCTGGCTTTCCGAGGGGCTGTTTTGGGTTCAGGTCTTGCTCCAGGGTGCCTTTAAGCAGCCCTGTGTCTGGGAGCCTGGCCCGAGTTAATCTGTGAACAGAAAGTGTTGTTTTCCCTCCTCCCTGAAGGGGCAAAGTGGAGAGATGTTCTCATCCCCAGACTGCTGTTCCAGTCTCCCGGTCACCAGGACAACCTTTCACAGTCCCCAAGGTTTTCTTTTGATGCCTCTTTTAATTCCTTTCCAACACTCAAATGAGTCCCTAGCTGCACAGCTCTTGCTGTTTCACTTGTTTTGAGAGCGGCCCAAGGGATGAGGTTGGAAGGCAGGCATCTCACTCACATATCAACCTCCTTCCCATAGCCTTGGTGCTCGTCATCCATGGAGCACTGCAGGATCTCAGGAGCCAGGTAGCCAGGTGTGCCACAGATCTCTGTGGAGATAGAGCAGAGCATCCCCCTGAGCCACCCAGGAATGTTTCTTCCATCCCCACCCACCCCTCAGCAGCAGACAAGAAGGGGCTGGGTTCCAGGTGGGATCTTTGCAGTGAAGGTGCTCACAGGGAGTAACTACAACTGATGTGCATCTTGCTGGCAACGCCTCCTGGTGAATTCTAGTGGCTAAAAAGTGAGCAGAGAGCAATGGGGGATGCCAGTGATTGGATATGTGGCTCTTTGCAGGGTAGGAGTTGGGGGAAAAAAGCCTTCATGATGGGCAGTAATGAGGATCAACTGGAGGAAAAGAAGTAGAAAGAACAGGATGGTTTTCCTAATGGGCAGCAACTTCTTCATGGCAAAGAGGCCATCTGCAGGCAGAGCTGGGTTCTTGTGTGAGCCAGAGAGCACCCAAAACCAACAGGCACCAATGTGTACCCACGGCACTGAGACCAGCCCCAAGAAGATTGTGGGGCTGGAGGGACTCCTCAACTCGCTGTGGGCACTGCAGCAACAGAGTGGCCAGGAGCCAACCTGGCATTGACCCCACCTTGCTGTCCTCCTACCTTTGAGCTTCTCATTCTCATGCAGCTGGCAGGAGAAGCCAAAGTCTGTCAGCTTAATGTTCATGTCGTCATCCAGGAGGATGTTCTCTGGCTTGAGGTCTCGGTGGACAATGTTGATGGAGTGGAGGTACTGGATCACTTCCAGCAGCGCACGCATGATCTTCCTGGGGATGGGTGACAGCACCTCTCCTAGGGCCAGTCCCCACCAGTACTGTGCTCCCAGGGATGGGCACAGGGACCAAGCAGCTCAACCCCTACGTCTAAGCACAGGGGCACAGCCCAGGGTGCTGCTTTGCCTGTGGGCACCATGCTGGGTGCAAGGTCGTCCTTCTAACCCACACTCTTGCGTTTGCAACATGATTTTCAGCCACCTGCATCTGGCCTTACCTGGTTTCCTTCTCACTCAAGGTGACTTTCTCAGTGAGGTAGTCAAAGAGCTCCCCTCTCTTCATCCTGCATGTGGGAAGAAAAACAGAGGCAGGTAGTGGATGAGCTCCAGTGACAAAGCAGCCCTCAGCCTCCAGGGAGGATCACCTGGGGGTCAATGCCCCTGGACAGCTCAGGGCACCCATGACAAGCTGACTCTACATTGCTGCAAAGCACCGGGCAAAAGGACAGGCTGTCCTCAGAGAGGGCAGGTTTTGGATGGGATAGGGCTCTCCTGCTGATGTCCATTGCACTGCCTTGGTGTCAGGAGCTGTGGCGTCACACTAGGCATATAAATAACCCCCTGGGACGTGTGACAGCTCCCACAAAGGTTATGGGGAAACCTGAGCAGTGCTGAGCCGCTGACAGAAGGGAAACAAGGGCCTGTGGCAAGGCTGCAGCCAGATAGCTCACTGCCATCAAGGCTGGGTTCTGCCTTAAGCAAGAGCTGTTTGTCCCCAACTTTTGAGCTGTTTGGAACATCAAAAACTGGTTTGAGTGTTGGCTGGTGGCTGTCTGCAGAGTAGGGATAGGCTGGAGAAGATGTGCTGGGGTGACAGGGAAGCTGGTACTTACAGGTCAAACACCAAGAAGAAGAAGGTGCTGGATTCGTAGCTGTCCTTCAGCTGGACTGCAATAAAAACAGGGCCTGTGAGCACAGAGTATGGCCTGTTCCTGCCCATTCGTGGACTAAAGAGCTCTGATCTAAGTGCTAATTGAATTAACGAGGAGGTGATCTTCAGTAGCATTTTGGTCAGGAGATGGCCTGGATGCTGCTGGTGTCGCTGCGTCCCATGTGATGCTGCTGGTGGGTGCACAGAGGTGGAGCGAAGGATGCTCCACGCAGGTGCTGTGTGTCACATTAGGACCACCAGAGGTCTGACCTTTCAGGGATTTCACCCCCAAAACCCTTCCTAGGGACAGCCTGAGGAATAAATGGGCAGAAAACCTGCTTGTGCTGATGCTCAGAGCTGGACTTACTGACGTTGGGGTGGCCTGAGACCTTCTTAAGGATGTCGATCTCTTTCGTGGTAGCTTCTCGCAGCTCCTGCACCTCCTTGGGGGAGATGTTCCCCGCAGTGATGTCGATGATCTTCACAGCATACTCCTGCCGGGTGATTTTGTGGATGCACCGACGGACAACGCTGCTCACCCCCCTGCCAGGGACAACACAGGCAAGGATGGAGGCTTCCATACCTCCCTGTCCAGCTCAGCTTCACAGCTGTGTGTCAGCACCTAGGCCTGCACAAGTGGGTCTCATCCCTCTCGTGGTGGGACAGAAGATTTTGAGCTGATGGAAAGTGCTGTTTCATGCCATTTTTAAACCCTATGCTGCTGTGGCCCTTGTTCATATCAGATTCCCACGGAATAAACACTGTTCTATGGGGAACTGGAGTATGGGAAGCCACAGGTTGCCAAAAACCAAACTTTACCTGCCCAAAACCTCCTTTGGCTCATATTTTTCATAAAACTCCTTGGATGAGTTCCAGTCTGGTAGATCTTCTTCCTTGGTCATCTCTGGATCCTGGCTAGGAGCAGTCGGGCCTTGTCTGCTGGTGGAAAGAGGCTGCAAGAGGAAAAGAGCAAGGATGGGTACTCCCTGTAACTGGGGCAGGAACAGGGACCTGCCCTTTCCCTGATTTCTGTCCCCCTAGAAGGAAAATGAGCTAGAGATGAGAGGAGGAAGAGGAGGAGGAAGAGGATGATGAAGATGGTGATGAATCCTGGACCACAGACAGAAGACAATATTTCACTGGTTGAAAAAGCAAAGCTTTACTCTCAGGACCTCCTGGAGATCCTATTGAGGACAACAGGAGAAGTCTCACTGGATCCCCTGCAGCCTGCCTGTTCCTGTGGGCAGAAGCAGCCTCGCTGGAGTGAAAGCTTTGGAAAGCCTCACAGCACCTCAAAACCTCATCTACCTGTCCTGGATGGGCTATAAGGACTGATGCTGTGGTTTAGGTGTCTGTCTGCTGCTGAGAGGAGCTGTTTAATGAGGGCTGGAGCATTTCCAAAGAGTCAGGAAGGAGTTTGGTTTAATTTATCAAATTTTAGCTGTTGGAAATAATGCAAGCAGTGCCAAAACAAGTCAGGGCTGAATGAGAGGTGGGGAGAAGGGAGTATGGGAAGATAAATATCTCCAGTGTTAGGCAGAACCACCAACTTCCATCTCTTTGAATCTGAAAACCTAAGTAGAGGGAATGGTGGTGGTCTTATGGGGAAGAGCTGGGGAGCATCTGTGGGGGGCTGCCAGGGTGAAGCTGGGCTCTGCGTGTTGCTTTGTGGGATGAAAGTGCCCAGGAGTTTGTTGAAAACCTCCGGATATTACAGAAGCAGCTGGTACAGAGGGCAGGCTAGTTTCGTTATCAGTGCTGCGTGAGCTCCATGGGCGTGCAACGAAGGGTAAAAAGAGGGCAGAGGGGCAGACGGCAGGGTTTCTGTCTCGGGGTACCGATGAAGGAACGCTGAGCCAGCCCGGCCCGCCAGCCGGGCCGCGGGCATTGCCAGCCGGGCCGGGCACTGCATCAGGACCTCACAGGTTTGCCATGGTAAATACTCCATAACGCGCAAATACTTGAGAGAGATGCGGAAGGCTCAAGCAAAACCCAACGTTTAGGCCAGCCCGGGCGCGCCCCAGCCCAGCCCCCAAGCCTCGCCTCCCCCCCTGGCCCGGGATGTCCTTTAGCACCGAAAGCTGCCCGGTTCCGTAAGCGCGGACCCGCGGGCAGCGCCCGCAGCCGGCCCCGCTGCGCTCGGCCACGCACACGAACACAACGCTTAAAATAACGCTGGGAACCGGCGCGGAGG
>VWYK01085983.1:0-12695 GCA_013399775.1 Semnornis frantzii | reverse complement strand
AACACTTCCATGTCCTTCCTGTGCTGGGGACTCCAGAACTGTACAGAGCTCTCCAGATGGGGTCTGAGAAGAGCAGAGTAAAGGGGCAGAATCCTCTCCCTTGCCTTGTTGCCCACACTGTTCTTGCTGGAGCCCATGACTTGGGATCCAAGTATCATTCTCTACATACTCACCTTAGGACTGAAAAATCCTATATCATTAAAATTTCTCACATATTTACATGAAAGTTGATCCAATAACACAAAAAAAAAAAAAAAAAAAAAAGGTCCGTTTCTTGTTTATTTTTCTGTCTGTTAAAATTCAGAGAGATTAAAGATGTTTCACAGACAAACCCAGTGCAGACCGAGAAGCAAAATACCACTTGCTTTCATGCTTCCCAGAAGAGTCACATCTTACAAACACTTTGAAAATGGGAAGTAGTTATTAGCTAATGGTAGCTAATTTCACAAGGTGTAGTTATGTGAGGTTGAGGAGAAGTAGCTCACACCCATTCAGTTTCCACACAGACCAACTCAAACTTTTCAAAGAGTCATGGCTAAATGTATCTACAACAGGAGGTCATTACTTTGTTTGTTGTTTTTTTTTTTAACCTATTTTTTCTCCTTTTTTTTTTTTCCCCTTCATCACAAACACCCTGAAAGCCAAATGATATCCTATTGCTGTACATTGCTTTTGAAGGTATAGCTGATCTAAATAATTCATAATGAAATGATTTTCCGTGACATGGAGCCTTCAGTTACTGCTTGGCTAGCATAACTCAAGGCAAATTAGTTCTACTGCTAGATTAAACCACACCTATAGCAATTTCATACTGAGTTTAAGATCTGTCAGTTCACACATTATTCCTTTAAAAGTGCCCGTGAATAAGATAAACTCCCCTTCCTGCAGCATAAGAAGTCACAATCTCTTCAACCAGAGTCAGGGACTGTGGCACACACACATATGTCAAAGCAGAGCTGCTGGGTTGGAGATGTGCCCTTCCCTTTGCTAGGCACACTGGTTGAGAAAGACAAACCAGAGCAATTCTTCAACCAAGAAAGACCAGTTTTTACTTAGCAGACTTGAAATTCCCACCTTAACTTACTGGAAATAAGGTACAACTTTATTAAAAGGAATAATTTGAAGCAGTAAAGAAGATATTCAAGAGTGAGGTGATTTAGGCAGACTTTTACTTAGTAGACTTGAAATTCCCACCTTAACTTACTGGACATCAGGTATGACTTTACTAAAAGCAATAGCTTTGAAGTAGTGAAGAGTGAGGTGATTTAGGCCAGTAGCTCCATCAGACAAAAAGCAGCAGTGTCTGACCCAGTTAGCAAGTGATCAGCCAAGCAGCCCTGATGAACCCACCTTTTTGTTTCAATGCTTGCATTTGTTTGCAAGCTCATGACGGGGGGAGGAGGGAGGGAGGGAGACAGCAGAGGAAGCAGACTGCTAAGTGTAGGCGAGAGAGCAGAGGAGGGGAAGGAGGGATGCAGAGGGTGGTCAGCTGCATGAGGAGGACACTGGGGCTTGCAGGGGCTCCAGAAGGCTTCCCTGAAATGGGCTCTCAATCTTTCTTTATTAACCTCTTTCACAAGATCTGTATTTTTTTTTTTTTCTATCCACCCTCCCTTGTTTCTCCCTTTGCATTTCTCCCAAGGCTTAATCTGCAGCCTCGGAATGCGTTACTCTTACCACATTTTGCCATGCCTCCGTCCGTTCTAACTCCCCAGCTATCCTCAGGCTCTCTGTGTCTCCTCTCCTGCCTCTGCCATGCACGCCGCTTCCCTCTGGAGCTGCTCGCAGGAGCAGGCAAGCACAGGAATACCCAGGTACATCCAGACCCCGTCGGCAGCCCGGCTTGATCTGGGCGGCTCTGGCAGACGGTGGAGCCAGCAGCCTCTAATGGTGGCCAGTATTCATGTCTGCACTTCAAAGCCAGAGGCCGAAGTGGGACAGCCGAGTGGCAAAGAATGACGAAAAGCAGTTGAAGGTAGCTGTGGGATGTTGTGAGAGTGAGGTACTGGGATAAAGAAAGGGGAAAGAAAAACAAAACCCTGTGAGTTCTGAGGTGAATGAAGGCAGCAGGAAGCTGCAAAGCTCCTCCCAGCTGCAGGGCTGCTCTGCAGGTAGTGGAGGATGCCCCGGGCCAGGCTTGGTAGGTGTGGTAGAGGCAGAGACTGCTTTGCAGCCCTGACTTACCCCTCGGTGTAGCTGGCTCCAGTGCCACGCAGGGGCTTCAAGGCCCAGAGGAGGAGCAGCTGCCGCGGCCCAGCCTGGGCACGGGAAGACAAGACCCTTGCTTGGGACCAAGGTAGCCTTCACCTGCACAATACCCCCAACTACATGGCTGTTCTGCACTCCTAGTTAAAACCCTCCAACTGACAGCAGCTCTTAGTCTGCAGCTTATTCAGGTTTGTGCAGGAAAACCAGTTACAACAGGTAACCCAGGAGGCAGTTCCAGATGCCGTAGTTTTTACAAGCACTCCTCATCTAGGGTTCTCAAAGCACTTTGCACAAACGAACTCCTTTAAACTTCACAACAACTCCCGTGAGGCACAGATAGTGATCGGTGTACCTGTTTTACAAATGGGCAAACTTCAGCACAACAGGAGGAAAAGTGTTGCCACAGATCAAGCACAGCAAGTTGAGAACAAAACTAAGCAGTCCTGCCTCCCAGGCGCTTGCACTGACAAGTTTAAACCCTGCCTTCCGCTCTGGTGTGATCAAGAATAGCTATTCCAAACGAAGGTGTAGCATTAAAAATAAATGGAGGAGAAAACATGTGCTTTCAAGTTCAGTGAGAAACTTCAGCAGCTGCCAAGCATCAGTACTATTAGGCAAACTAATGTAGTGGAGGGGTAATTAATTAATGCAAGATGGTATTTTCAAAAATTAATGTTGTTTATTACTATTCAATATTCAGAACTCTCGCCACCCTGAGCACTAATTTTAATAATAATAATTTCTTTGCATCAGTCATGGAAACTTTATACACAGGCAGTAACAGGATCTAGCAATAACCAGTAAATATATACATGAATTGAACTCGATTGAACTGGCAGAGAAGGCTTTGTGGTCAGTGCACCACTTGTGGTCAATACTCTGCTCGCCCATTAGATGGACTCGAGGATCTCCTTTCTGCTTATGGCAGAAGGCAATGGTGTGAAGAGGCTTGAAGCATTCACTCACAAAATATTATGGGACAGTACCCAAAGCACAAGGAGGGGTTGCTGTCAGTGGTCTCAAAGTCGTTAGAGGCTTTGGAGTTTCCCAGGCTTCTGGGTGCTGGAGAAAGGAGGGAGACAACCTCTGACCTGGTCCTGACTCTCTGGATGATCTGTGTATCTCCAGGACTTCCTGTCTTGGCAGGAGGCTTTCAGGTGTAGGCAGGATGCAATGCCATGTGCAGTCTCAGCATGGTGTCATGCTGGCTGTGCAGGCTGATTGCATGGAGGCATTTAGAGCCTGATCATGGTTGCTGGAGTTCCACACAGCTCAGGGGGCAATAAGGTAGTAGGAGCACAGATAGAGAGCAGATACAATGGTAGAGCACAGGTTGTGCTCCCTGCTCATCTCCTTTTAACCATACAGCCTGAGACTAATGGGCCTTTGGACACAGAATAGCCAATCAGAATGGCAGTTAGCCAAGCTTGACCATATTAGGTGAAGCCATAAGTTTGCTTTTTCCCTTTTTAGGGCAGAACACAGGCCCTGCACAAGGCACACACAAGCTGAGCCTGTGTACCTTGTTTACCACAGGCTGCAAGGGGCGAGGGTCCTCAGACTCAGTGGCTCCAGGTTCTTTGTCCTCTTTCCTGCAGTTGCTTCTCCCCAAAACAGAGAGAGGGAGAGCAGAAAAACGTCACTGGGCAAGCCACGACATGGATAAACCCATTTTGGCCTGCTTAGGCCTACCATGATACAAACTTTGAGCAGAATGCAAATAGGTAATCAGAAAAAAAAAAAAAAAAACACAACCAAAAACAATGCTTTTTGTAATATAATTCAAAGTAGTAGGCAGAATGATATGATGTAAGCAACATATCCAAACAAAGTACTCATCTGTCTTGCAAGTTTGATACTAAAAGTCACATGGTGTGGCTGTTTGAGATGGATTTCTAGCTCGGATATAAAAAAATTAGGAACAGAGAAACTTAGAAGTGGAGGAATATTGTAATCTCTGTGCAGAGAGGGCAACATTACAGAGATAAGCCATAAAATTACAACAATGGATAAGTTAGTATCAATTCATTGGAGCATCAAAAGCTTTATGTCTGGAAGCATAGCTTGCATCTTCCCCTTTACTGCTTCTGCTCTTATCTTCCCCCACTGCTGTTTTGGCTGCTTTTGCTGCTTTGCCTCCACTAGACCCCATCCCCATCTTCCCTAAGGTTACTACATTCTGTAACAGTTTATTCTGTCTATACTGTTATATTTAAACTGTAAAAATACTATTTAATTTTTCTGACTTGCCAACTTCTGAATGTAGTGAATTTACTCTCTCTCTCTGGGGCAGGTTTCTAATAAGTTATTTGGGGAGGGATCCGCTCTACCCCATCACACACATGCCATTGGGAAATACATTTGAAATGTCTGCTCTAATATCTGCAGTAAAAGTGGAGTAAGGAATGTGACAACAGTGATGAGGTACTGTTAGGAAATAATGGCCTGGCTAAAGTCTGAAAGTCCAAAGTGTTTATTCAAACTACAGCCAAGAGTTTTAACAGTGCATGAAGAAATGTCTCACTGTACATTAGTGGCTTTGGCTGTCAGAAGCAAAAAGTTGACCAAGCTTTTCCTTAAGTGTTTAAAATCAGCAAATATGTAAAGAAACTTTCTTTTTTATCTTTTTTTTTTTTGTTTAATCATGGCTTAGTTTAGTTTATTTTTCATCCAAAATTTTATTCAGATTCAGTGGGAATTGAAATGAAGGCATCAGCAGTGCTCCAGAGAATTACACCTGTCAAGTACAGAAACAGATGTGAAATATTTTTTCCCTGACTAACTGTACTCTCTATAGAGAGATGATGGTTTCTAAGGTATGTAGTCAGAGAAAGCTTCTTACTTTAGATAAATTATCACTGAACTATTTTAATTGGAACTCTGGTAGCAGTGCAAAAATGTTGATGAAATAATCACTTGGATTTGGCTGCATGGTGCTGCTCTGCTGCTGTAGCACTCAAGGGCAATTGTAATTTCAATGCTAAAGTAACTCGTGGGAGAGGCCCTAGTTAACCAGTTTAGTACCATTGCATTGAATACCTCGTGCAGTGGGCATTATATAACTGCAGTGTATCCAAAGTCCTAATATCAAGCTGCTTTGCTTAAGTGATATTTGCAAGCAGTGGTTTCAATTAGTGGAAAATAGCTCAGAAATTTATAGGAGGAAGAAACTGATCCTTTGTGTTACAAAAGAAAACTTCTACAAAATTGTCCATTGTTGCTGTCTATAAGGAGCCCCCTAAACTCATCAGTTTTAAATACCTCAAACTAGTTTCTCAAGGTGCCTTTCTCTTCTCATTAAATTCAGTTCTCTTTACTTGAGAATTAATCTGCTAAAATACACTTTCCTTTTCCTTTCTTGCACTGCATAAAAGAATTTATACAGGCTAGTAAATTATTTTCAATATAGAAAAAGCAGAAATGTAATCGCATTCAGAGACACACTGAAGCTCTGTCCTGCCAAATAAGAAATGCAAACTTCACCAAGGGAAGAAGGGAAAAAGAAGGATCCAGATAAAGAAAAGTGAAGTGGTGAAGGTGACAGAGAATTACACAGTAACACATTCCATTGATGAAAAGACATAGAATCATAGAATGGTAAGGTTGGAAGGGACCTCAAAGATCATCTAGTTCCAACCCCTTGCCATAGGGGTGTTGTGGTAGGCCTAGGAAGGCCAAATTGGGCTTGTACCTCTCCTGGTTTGCCCAGACATGTTTTTCTGCTCTCCCTCCTGATGTTTTGGGGAGAGCAACCATGGGGAAAGGGACAAAGGGCCTGCAGCCACTAAGTCTGGGGTCTGTGGCCTGCCCAGCAACTGCGGTAAACAAGGTGCACAGGGTTGCCTTGTGCAAGGCTGTGTTCTGCCCAAAAAAGGGGTCTATGGCTTCACCCAATATGGGCAAATCTTGGCTAACTGCCATTGGATTGGCTATCCTCTGTCCAAAGGCCCATTGGTCTCAGGCTGTATTGGATCAAAGGAGATGAGCAGGGAGCACAGAGGCCTTTGCCATTCCAAGGTGTGTCTGTGCCTGCTGCCTCTGATCCCTCCACGCATTTGGCCTGCACAGCCGGCGTGACACCGCAAGACATCTGCCTGCACCTGGAAGCCTTCTGCCCAGACGGAAGCCCTGGAGAGAACACAAATCATCCAGAGAGCCAGGAACAGGTCAGAGATCGTCTGCCTCCTTTCCCCAGAAGCCTGGGGAGACTCTAAAGCCGCTGACGGCTACCGATAGCAACCCTGCCTTGGGTACTGTCAGATATAATTCTGTGAGTAAAAAAGCCTCTTGTAATTATTAATTGCCTTCTGCCCTAAGCAGAAAGTTGCTCCTTGTGTCCATCTAGTGAGCAAGCGGCGTGCTGGCCACAAGCGGTGTACTGACCGCAAACCTTCTCTGCCAGTTTAAATCCAGTTCAATTCATGTTTATATTTAATAGTTATCTCTGGATCCTGTTATAGCCTGTACATAGTTTCCATAATGCTGCAAAGAGCCTACTGTTATTATTATTATTAAATGGTGATGCCAGTTCTGAATATTTAATATTAATAAACTGTTAATATTTTTAAATATCACCTCACATTAATTAATTACCCCATCCCCGTTACAAGGGGGTGAAGTGGTAATTTTAAACTTAATCCAGAAATGCTTGGTTTTAATACAAGAAAATCAGATTTTGTGACTTTTTTTTTGTTTGTTTTTTTGTTTTTCAATTCCACAGTAACTCAAAAAAATGATACACACAGATACACAGACAGAGTTAATAAGATCAAACTTCCTAACACAAACCAGGCCAGAGCAAGCATTCAATAATTCATGATCTAATTCTTGACTGCCTGCAAAGCAAGCATGTTTTACCTAATGGGGTGAATGCCTCTTTATTAACTTACTACTAAATTATGTACTGAACTAATAGCATTGTCAGAGACCTGTAAACAGTGCAGATATGAATCAGTGTTTTGTGGCAGTGCTGTAATTATAATAACATCCTGAACAAGCTGTATGCCATCGCAGCACACATAGACCTGGTACTGATAGGCTTAATATAAGATCAAAAATTAACAAACAGAGATTTAGGCAGTGAATCACAAAACAGACACACTTCTGTTTTGATATATAATGATGGTGAAATAAAGCCAGTTGCCCAAGCTGGATTAGAGATACATAACACTCTTGTAAAGAACATGATCTCCCCTGGATATTTCCTGTTCTTCCTGTTCATCTGAAAAAGCCTTCCCCGCCCCCCCATTATGACTCCCAAGTCACCTCTTAGTAAGCAATCTAGAGCTACAAACAGATACCAACATGAAACAACTGTGTGCCTGCTGCTGCTGGAGAGGTTCAGGTTTCAGACTTTTCACCAAATCACTGTAAGCACAGCCCATGGGGTAAAGCCTTGTGCTGGTTTGAGGCTAATTGGAATGTTTTAATGGAGAAAATTAGATTTGCTGTGAAAAGCAAAGAGTGGTGACTGCTGCACTCATAGGCTTGCTGAGATGTGTAAGAACAAGAACACAAACATAGGTAAAACATTCTCTCGGTCTCTCTCTCTGTGGGAGCCAGTAGGTCCTCTTCTCTCTGCTGAATAACCTAACTAACCACTCTGCTTCTAACCCCCCTGGCCCATCCTCCAAACTCACCGTGCATGTAAGGCAAACCCTGGGGTGAGGCAGAGGGGTGGGGAGAAGGTGGAAGGGTGGTTGGGAGCCCCTCCTGGGGGCTCTGATTTCTGGTAGGGGAGTTGTGTTTCTGTATTCCCTTTAACTTGTCTATGTCTGTAACTATTCCTGTCTATTGTGGATATCTCTGCTTGTACATTGTGCTGAGCTGTAATTAGAGCTTCAGTCCTTAACTTCCAGCTGGCTGAGTCTAGTCTGGGGGATTTTATGAAGTGTAGAGGGGCAGGGAACTCCCAAACCATCAGAAGCCTGAAAGAGGTCCTTTATTTCCCAGCTCTCAAGTGGGGACAGACTTCTGTTTCCTCCTCTCCATTTCTTCTTTCCTTTGAGTTTCTCAGATAAACTGCACAAAGTCATAGTTACAGCAATGTGTCTCTTACTTCCAGTTTTCAAGCATTAAATGAATAGCATGCAGCTTTAATATTTCCTCATTGGTCCACCTTCAGTGAAACACAGAAGTTATTTTGAAAATCTGATCAGAATGCAATCTTTACCTTTTAAGAAAAAAAATCAATTTTCCTAATTGTATCTTTTTATTAACAAAATATGAGAAAGATTCTTCAGAGCTACTCTCTTCCTAAATACATACCTAAATTTTTGTGTTCTTTACATACACCATTGTGGGTTAATTAACAACTGAAGGCAGCACAAATCTGATTTAAAATCTTTGCTGGTGGGCATTTAGCTGAAGACTGTAATGCACAGAAATATGAAAGAAGCAACAACTACTCTAATCCGATATTTCTCCCTGATTTACTAGGTGAGTGAAGGCAATTTATGGGTTTAAACTGGCAGAGGGAAGATTTAGACTGGATGTTAGGAGGAAGTTCTTTACAGTGAGGGTGCTGAGACACTGGCACAGGTTGCCCAGGGAGGTTGTGGCTGCTCCCTCTCTGGAGGTGTTGAAGGCCAGGTTGGAGGAGGCCTTGAGTGACCTGTACTAGTGGGAGGTGTCCCTGCCTGTGGCAGGGACTTGGAACTAGATGAGCTTTGAGGTCCCTTCCAACCTTCCCATTCAATGATTCTATGATTCTATGATTCTATGAATTACCTCAGTTCTTGTCTTCTCACATTAGCATGTGTATTATGTTTCTTTTTCTGCAACAAATCACGTTGAAAGCTGTGGGGGGTGGGGGTGGGTAAAAGAATCCAATGGAGCTATTATGGTGATGGTAGAACAACACAGCAAGCCTGAAAAATGCTGCAGTTTCACATTTCTAAACGTCCTGACAGTCAGTAATTAAAGTAATGCCAGGAAAGACACATTTACAAAAGAAAGATAAAACACTCTGCAGCCTTAGCAATTTTTAACCTGTGATATTCAGACAGCTGAGGCTACCAGTGCTGTTACCGATTAGCCTGTCAAAGTAACTCTCAGCTGAACTATTTTTCTTACAGTGTTAAGTTCTCACAAATACCCACATTCACAAGGAAAAGAAAAAAAAAAAAAAAAAAGAAAGTGATAGGTCGACAAATGGAAAAAGACTGGAAGCCAGTTCCCTCGAAGAAAGAAAGAGTGAAACAGTTACAGGTCCAGGCAGCTTCCCAGGGCAATGTGCCTCCAGGCACAGCCACTTTCTTCACTTTCCTTCACCTCTCCCATCAAGCCTCTTTTCCTCTTGGGTACAGCTCAGGCTCAGATATCAAAATATCCTTTCTACAACATTAACCCCTGAAATTCAATATCCAGGCTGTTCAGACACCTTGCAATACTGCAAATAAACTTGTTCATATTGTCACATATGTGCTACCTAATTTTTTAATAACAGTAACATTCCTATGACCAAGAGACTGGTATAAAACATAAGTGTGAATCCTCATTCTACTCAAGACTCTTTTATTTGTTTGTTTGTTTGTTTGTTTGTTTTAAAGATCATGGAATCATAGAATCATAGAATGGTAAGGTTGGAAGTGACCTCAAAGATCATCTAGTTCCAATCCCCTGCCTATCGAAATACTGCAACAGCTTCTGTCTTCTTGATAGCTTAAACTAAAAAGACTAATTACCGATGTGATAGAATCATAGAATGGTAAGGTTGGAAGGGACCTCAAAGGTCATCTAGTTCCACCTCCCTGCCATAGGCAGGGACACCTCCCACTAGTACAGGTCACTCAAGGCCTCATCCAACCTGGCCTTGAACACCTCCAGGGAGGTTGTGGAGCACAGACGACCTTGTTGATCATGTTGGGTGATTCTGTACTCCACAACCTCCCTGAGCAACCTGTGCCAGTGTCTCACCACCCTCACTGTAAAGAACTTCCTNCCCAGCCTTCCTGGAGCCCCCTTCAGATCCTGGAAGACCACTCCAAGGTCTCCTGGAAGCCTTCTCTTCTCCAGGCTGCAGGAGCCCCAACTCTCTCAGCCTGTCCTCATAGCAGAGCTGCTGCAGCCCTCTCAGCATCTTCATGGCCTCCTCTGGACCCACTCCGACACTTCCATGTCCTTCCTGTGCTGGGGGCTCCAGAACTGCACACAGGACTCCAGCTGGGGTCTGAGGAGAGCAGAGCAAAGGGGCACAATGCCCTCCCTTGCCCTGCTGCCCACACTGCTCTTGCTGCAGCCCAGCACTCAGTTGCTGTCTGGGCTGCACTCACACTGCAGCCTCATCTGGAGCTTTGCATCACCCCACACCCCCAGGGCCTGTTCCTCAGGGCTGCTCTCAGCCATTCCCCACCCAGCCTGGAGTTGTGCTTGGGATTGTGCCTACACAGGTGCAGGACCTTACACCATTGTAAAAATAAGCACCATTTTCAAAATAACATTACTAACGCAGCACAAGAAATATCCAAAGCTTGCTCTATAACCTGGCCAACTCCCCCTACTTTTTAACTGTGAATTAAAGCAAAAAGCTTTGGGAAAAAAAAAGTTATTGCTGCCATCTGGTTACATTTCATGAATTTTAGACCATCTGCCTTTGGCAAAGGCTCCCAGAACTTAGATTCCAGTGCTGAGATCATGAAAGCTTATTCCAAGCTTTTCTAGCTAAATGGCCTATTTAAAGGATCAGCAGGCATCACAACTGACAGACAAGTTCTGTGAGACAGAAGTCTTTGTACTTTCTGTCCATAATGGAAGAAGATACACAAGCAGTTTTCTGGTTCCTCTTGTTTAGGAATGTATTGAGAACCACAAGAAGTAACTCGTGTGCTCATCTCAGGAGGTACAGTGATAAGAATACTCTGGAGGTTACTCAGAATATAGAGCATAGCTATGACATTCTCATAGAGCAAAAGAATCTTGGGAAAGGCCAAGTGTAAGGTCCAGCACCTGGGTAGGTTCACACCTCAGGTTCACATGGAACCTCCTATGCCTCAACTTCCACCCACTGCCCCTTGTCCTGTCACTAGGCATCACTGAGCAGAGCCTGGCTCCAGCCTCCTGGCACTCACATCTTACATATTTATAAACACTAATGAGGTCACCCCTTAGTCCTCTCTTCAAGCTCCAAGCCCCAGCTCCCTCAGGCTCTCCTCATAGGGAAGATGTTCAACTTCCTTAATCATCTTTGTGGCTCTGTGCTGGACTCTCAAGCAGCTCCTGTCCTTGAGCTGGGGGGCCCAGAACTGGACACAATACTCCAGATACAGCCTCACCAGGGCAGAGTAGAGGGGAAAGAGAACCTCCCTCAGCCAATTAACCACACCCTTCTGGAAGGGACCTCAAGGATCATCTAGCTCCAACCACCCTGCCATGGGCAGGGACACCTCACACTAGATCAGGTTGCTCAGAGCTCCATCCAGACTGGCCTTAACTTCCAGGGATGGGGCTTCTCCCTGCTCCAGTGTCTCACCACCCTAACAGTGAAGAACTTCTTCCTAACATCCAATCTGATTCTACCCACTTCTAGTTTTGCTCCATTCCCCCTAGTCCCATGACTACTTAAATAATTTCTCCTACCCTAGCAGAAAGGACACTCTCATCATGTCATTTATCTATTCTGACCCCACTGAAGACCTAGTTGCCACTTGATTCATACAGAAAAATGTATCATAATAATGATGATAAGAATGCATTTTGTTTTCCAACATGTTATATAATGAGTTAGTTTTTACCTGAGTCTTCCATCCTCAGCTGCAGCTCCTCCTGGTATAATCTTAGTAATGAATATCCCAGGATCATCTCCAATGTGTGGGTTGTCTGTTCCTCCAGCAATACTGAACCCCAGGCCAGAATTCCCCTGAAAAAAACATTAGAAAAAGTAAATGTATCACTAGATGTTGGATTTCTACAGAATTTATTTACAGTGCATGAGCAAATTATTCTTTCTTCCCAAGGAAAGCATTTTAGTTGACAACTCCATATTTGAAAGCAGGTGACTCAGAAGAAATTAATTGTCAGCTAAAGAACAGAGGCTGTGGAAACAAAGATTTCCCAGAGTTAATGGCAGAGTTAATGGATGTTCCTGCAGAAACACAACTTGACCTACATTTAATTGTTTTCAAAAGCAGTTCAATAAATTAGTATCTGAACTCCAATATGAATTTATCCAAGTTGATGAGAGCTAGAGGCTAAAAACACTTCAGAGCTTTGAAGGAAGACTTTAAACCTTACTGCTATCTATAAACAGGAACAGTGAGTAACATTTAGCATCTTAGTACACTATTTTCTGTTGAAGTCATTGCTTGAATTCACATACTTTAAAAACACCTTGAACAGCAAATACACTAAGCAAAGACACCTCTTTCATCTCACTGATTTGCCAGGATGAAATGTTTGAAAGACAAATTATAAGATCACAATCCTACTTATTGCTTTTACTACTTGTGAGTGTATCATGAAAGATAAATAGGCATAGAATCATAGAATCA
>VWYK01085976.1:72720-117245 GCA_013399775.1 Semnornis frantzii | reverse complement strand
CGCGGGAGGGTCCGCCCCTCGCGGAGCGGCCGCTCCGGGACCCTCGGGCGGGGGCGGCGTCGGTGCGAGTCGGTGCCGCGGCTTCGCGGTTCTGCCCACTTCGAGCGGCGAGACGGTTAACGGCGCTCTCGAGGCTTCGCTCGGGCGGCGCTTCGCTCGGCCTGTGGTAACGGCCCCAGCGGGGGCCGCTCTGGCGGGGAGGGCGGAGCCCCCAGGGGCTGAATCTCGCCCCGGGCCGACGCTTTGCGAGTGCAAACTTCAAGGCAGGGCGGGGAAGATGCCTCGGGGAAGCTGCTCGATGGTCGGCGGGGTCGGTGCCTGCCTTAGGTCGGTGCCGCCGCTCGTCCTCTGCACGTTTTGGCCGCGCGTTGTAGCGGTTCGGTGCTCTGGAGCCTTCCGGTGCCAGCTTTTACCCAAGGAATGGGGACGAGAGCTCCGCTAGTTGGCTGGGCACGTGAAGAGCTGGTTTGGGCTCTTAACGAGTGCCGCCGAACGCGGTCTGATTGGCGGCAGCGGTTAGGAGGAGAGAGGCTGTGTCAGGCTGGTGCCCAGCTTCACAGCGTGACTCGTAGTGCTCTATGTGGGCTGCAGATGTGGCACCCACGGCCGTTGGCTGCCCGGCTCGGCAGAGTTTCGTTAGCTTGCACACAGCGAACTGCCGAAGAGCCGTGAGGCAGGGAGGATGCTGCACCGGAGGTCATCTCTCGTCTTTGGCTCGGTGGCACCGTCTGGTAGCCTGCAGATGACTTTTTCTTCCTCGGGGAGTTATTTTCGTGAGGCTGTTCTAAAAATAAGCTGGCGACAGCTCCTGTTTTTGGAGACAGTCTGTGTGGGGCAGCTGAGAGGGTGCACTCCCGATCTGTGCAGCAGTGCTGAGGAACCCTCGGTCTGGGTGCCCAGAATGGTCTCTTGGCAGGCATCTTTCAGAGCCGTTCTTGGGAGTCCCATTCTGCTTGGTGCATGCACTGGGGTCAGAGCTTGACCTGCAGTAACCTGGCAGGGCAGGTTAGCTGTTCTGAGGAATTCTGGGGTAGGAACAAGGAGCCAAAGGTAGATGTCTTGGAGACCTGCAGCAAATCGTTCTGCCTTATGTAAGGATGTTGCAGGCTTTCACTTCATCCAGCTTTGTCTTGCAGTGCAGAGGGAGGGATGGCAGTGTGCAGTGGCTTGTCTGGGGGTGAGCAGTGTGAGCGGCTGCAGTGCTCCTCGCCACAAGGTTCTCTTTGCTACCCTCAGACATCCCAGCAGGTGCAGCAGGCTGAGCTGGTGACCTGATGAGGATAGAAGTTTGCAAGTCTTGCTGTACCCTTGGCACCTCTGTGGATCTTTCCTGGGTTCTTCCAGGACATCTGAAAGTGGTCAGCTGAAAGCTGATGTTCCTTACAGTGATATTTCTTGCCTGCTGCAGTGCAATTTGGCAGAGGTGGGAGCCAAATGGGAGCCTGAGTAATGTTGGTCATTAAAATCTTCTCCACCTTTTGGCTTTGTTGACAGGAGCAGCAGGGAATTATGGACAATTCTTCTGGGCAGATCAGCTCTGAGAGAACCAGTAAGTGTGTGTCCTGCTGAGCCTGTCCCTACATGGGGCCCATGGCCATCAGAGCCTTTGTGCCTCTCTGTGGATGTTGCTGGCGATGTTTGTTACCTCTTGCTCAGTGCAATTGTAGTCCCTTTGTCTCCACTCCTGGTTTACTCTTCCTGTGCTTCATGAGCTGCCTGGAAGGGTTTCTGTGGGCAGATTCCATTTCTGGAGCTCATACAAATGCTGCTTTCCAGGCTACCTGGCCTGGGGGCTCCTCCAGCCTGCTGCCTTGTTTGCAGGGACAGAGTCTGTGCTTTCCAGGACTGCCCAGTGGCTGCAGTCCAAACCTTGCTGAACACAGCCTGCAGCCTTCTCCTTCCTCTCACTCTCCACTCTCAAGCTCTCTTCCACAGCTGCCTGTATTGTGCCCCTGCCCCACACAGATGTTGCCCAGGGTGTGCTGAGGACTCTGCTCAGTGCTGTTTGGTTCCCTTGCAGGCACAGATTGCAGCAGAGCTGAACAAGCACTGGCAGAGGCTGCTGGAGGGACTTGCCTACTACAAACCCCCAAGGTACAGTGGTGGCCTGAGCTTAGACAGGACCTTCTGCAGGAGGTCTCCTCCTCACTACAGAGGCATCTTGCATCTTTGATGACATAAAAGGAGATTTTAGCCTCTTGCTTGCCTTGAGGTTTCAGGAGAGCAGTAGTAAGTGAAAGTGCTTAACCCTCTCCCTGGTTCTGGGGCATGAGATGCAGAACAGCAAGAAGAAGCATCAGGTTCTGCTGTCACGGCTGGTGTCAGGCAGCTCTCAGCCCTTGGCACTGCTGGACTGCAGTGCTCAGCTGCTTGTCCAGCCTGGGGAGAAAAGGCTGCTCCTGCAAGCTGACAGCTTGGAAATGAAGCCTGTTTGGTTCATCCCAGGGAGCTGCTGCAGTTGTAATTACTGCAATGTCTGCTTTTCCTAGCACAACTTCAGCAGAGAAGGTAAAAGCTGACAAGGATGTGGCTGCACCGCTGAAGGAGCTGGGCCTGAGGGTCAGCAAGTTTTTGGTGAGTGATGTGCTCCCTGGTTATCTTTCATCTCTGCACTTGCAGTGCATTGTTGGGGTGCTGGTATTTGAGGGAGCTTCTCGATGTTGAATAGAGGCAAGCTGAAGTTCCTCTCAGTTCAAAGTGATCTGCAGGTGGAGGCTGTAGGTGAACATTTTCACCAGCAGTGTCCTCTGGGTGCTGCAGTTCTGTACCTCCTCACAGTTATGTGGAGGGCCTCACTTTTCAGCAGTAGTCCTCTGCTTCTGGTCCTTCTTGGGGTCTTTTGGGACATCAGAAACTGCTCAGCTGAAGGCTGATGTCCCACCCATCAGCTGTCAGCTTGGAAAGGTCTGTGGAGCTGCAAGGCTGCTCCTTGTGCTCCTTCAGGGCAGGAGCTCAGAATGCAGCAGCTGGCAGCGGTGCCCTGGTCTGAAGGCTGTGACACTCCTTCAGCTGAGGGTAACCTGGGCACATCCAGGTGACCCCAAGCTGCTGACAGAGCTGTGGGCACAGTCTGACCCAAGCAGGGATCTGCCTGATGCAGAGTTGTTTGAAGAACTGCCTGAATGTGCTCACCTGCAGCGAGCTCAGCTGCCGTCCACGCATCCCAGAGCACCTCTGCTTCGTGTTTTGCAGGGTCTGGATGAGGAGCAGAGTGTGCAGCTGCTGCAGTGCTATCTCCAGGAGGATTACAGAGGAACAAGAGACTCCCTGAAGGTCCACAGCTCCTGTTCACATTCTGTTTGCTCCACATCTTTCCTTGCTAGCAGTGGTTTGTTGATGCATGTGATCAGATCTGAGTCTGAACGGAGCCTGGGAACTGGCTTTGTAGCTTTCCTCTCCTGCACCCACAGTGCTCAAGTGCTGCTGAAGGAAAGGTGGCAGCAGACGTTCAGGCCTATCCAGTGCCTCTTTCTGTCTCAGTTTCTCTGCAGCACAGGAGTGCAGGAGGGTTACAGTTATGTGAGGGAGAGTGAGTGGGGATGAAGAGTGAGCACAGAGTTAAAAACGAGTGGTTCACCTTTGTGCTTCTCTCCGAAAGCAGTGGAAGGAAAAATGACTTTGGTGTACTTCAGCCCTTTTTGCTGAATATGTTTTTTGTCCAGAGGTGTTTCTGCAGCAGATGATTCTTTGTTGTGTTGTGTTTTGCTTGCAGACAGTTCTCCAGGACGAGAGGCAGAGCCAGGCTCTGATGCTGAAGGTTAGTTTCCATTTGTGCTTTCTGTCCATCCAATGGCAGAGGAGCAACTCCACTTCTGGATCCAGACAAACTTGGAATAAATTAAATATTCCTTCTTATAAAGAAAAAAAATAGAAGCTGCTTTTGAAATGGGGAAGTTAGCAGTGCTAAGAGCTGCTGCCAGGAGGAGATCTCTGCTAGCAGGGAATGTAGCTGGACAGATGCTCTCAGCTTTACACTGAGGTGACAGCTCTGGAGTGGAGGCTGCTGAATGTGTCTGACAGAGGGTGGCAGGATGAGGAAGGAGAGATCCTCCCTGCCTGTCTTTCTGCTTTGCTTTTCAGGTTTCCCCCCCAGTGTAGCTCCAGCTGTGTCCCTGTGGGCACATTGGGTTGAGTGCTGTGTTGTGGTTTCAGATAACTTTTAACACCACTCTGAAACTGCATCTGTGAGGGTGGTTGGGCACTGCATGTTCTTGTGCCTGGCCAAGGAAGGTGTGGGTGTGGGGCAGGATGTGACAATGGTGTCGCTCTCTTCACAGCTCGCTGACTACTACTACGAGGAGCGGCTCTGCATCCTGCGCTGCGTGCTCCACCTGCTCACCTACTTTCAGGATGAGAGGCATCCATACACAGTGAGTGCAGCAGCCTCTGCTGCCCTGTGCATGGGGCAGTAGCTGCCCACCTGTGATGGTCAGAGCAGCTGAGAGGTTGCTGATGTCTTTGTTTAAGGCCCAGTACTTCCAGTGCGTCGAGAAGCTGGACAAGGAGCTGGTTCCGAACTACCGGCAGCAGTTCGAGGCACTCCACAAAGCTGAGGCTCCCACCTGGGAAACACATGGAAGTCTGATGGTACTGGGGGGAGTTCCTGCAGGCAGGGTTGGGGGAGTTCCTGCAGGCAGGGGTTTGGGAACTGCCTCTATGCAGACATAGCTGCAAAGGGCCCAGAAACCTCCACTCTGCTCTGCCTGACAGAACAGGCTCAGAGGGCTGCTCCCCCCTCTGTTCCTTGACATGCATGCCCTTAGAGCCCTAGGCCCACAGGTCCCTTCTGTGCCCTTGCCCCCCACCTCTGTACCAGCATGCTGGCTCTAGTGCCTCTCCTGCACTGACACCAGGCTGCTGCAGTGCCTCTGCCTGCCTGGGGCTGACGCTGAGTGCAGCTCTCCCGCAGACGGAGCGGCAGGTGTCGCGCTGGTTCATGCAGTGCCTGCGGGAGCAGGCCCTGCTACTGGAGGTCATCTTCCTCTACTATGCATACTTTGAGATGGCCCCCGATGAGCTCCTGGTGTTTGCGAAGCTGTTCAAGGAACAGGGCTTTGGCACCAGGCAAACCAACAGGCACCTGGTGGATGAGAGCATGGATCACCTGGTGGACCGCATCGGGTAAGCGTCCTGCGTGCATGACAGGGGCCAGCAGAGCCCTGCCCTCCTTTGGCCTGGGAGCAAGCTGCTTTGAGTCCTGCTGCTGCTGTTTCAAGCTAAGCTTAAGCCAAACAGCTTTGTGCAGTAGAGTGGAGGGGTGGTGGTGAGGTGAAGCAGAGAAGCAGCCATGTGCTAGCCACAGTGCTCAGTCTTGGCTCTGGTGGTCCCCGTGGTGCAGGGCAGTGACATTCTCCAGTTCTGTGCCTGGCTGCTGCCTGCCCGGAGCCCAGCACTGAGCTCTGGGTCACTGCAGCCTCCCTTCAGCTCTCCTGGCTCTGCTAACAAAGGGCAGCAGCAGCTTGGTGGGACACAGCTGCAGCCAGGGGGAATGGATGCTGCCAGAGGGCAGAGTGGCAGGAGTACAAAAGCTGTCCTCCCATGCAGCAACCTTCTGCCTGCTCACCAGAAATGGTTCTGAAAAGGGTAATCAGTCCTGGGCTAGCACTCAGAGGGCAGCTTTGGTTTACCTATTGGTGTTTCATGGCATTTCTTACTGCTGCAAGAGCAGCTGAGCAAAAGCAAACTGCAGGTGGTTTTCTGACCACTGACAGTTGGAAAATGAACCACTGTGAGCAATTCACTGAAGTTTATAACCTCTTGTTTTTATTCTTTCCCTGCTGGTAGGTACTTCAGCACTCTCATTCTGGTGGAGGGCATGGAAATTGACTCCCTCCATGAGCGTGCTTTGGATGACAGGACAGAGGAGCACAAACTAGCCAAGAACCAGAGCATCCACCAGGTAAAGCAGTGGCAGAGGAACCCCTTGGCAGGCCCAGAGCTTGCTGTGTACTCAGCTGTGCTGTTTAAAGAGCTCTGCAAGGTTCTGATCCTTGAGTCTGACCAAGTGCAGGGACTGACATCTGCACAATGCTCTGGGGCTAAGAAGAACAAAAATAATTCCTTCCCCCTTGGCCGTTTTGGGCCTTTCTCTAAAGGAAGACCTGTACAAAGAAAGCAGCATTGGCAGGGTTCTAGAAGGGGTGGGCCAGAGAGTTTGTAGTGTTGGTGCTGTCAGGACAGAGAAGGTCTGGGGTGAGAGCAGCTCTGAGTCAGTGAAGCTTGCAGGAAAGCAGGCAGAGGCTGCTCCTGTGTCGCTGGGCAGCTCCGTGCTGAAGGGCAGAGCTGAGCCAGCAGCACTCACTCAGCCCTGCCTGCAGTAAGCTTCTCTCACTCTCCTTTTGCTGTTTGCACAGGACATGGACAGGCAGCTGCTGCAGCTGGGGGACCTGCCCCACCATGCTCCCGTGCTGCTGGCCTGGGCCCTGCTGCGGCACACCATCAGCCCCGAGGAGGCAGCGGGCACCGTGCGCAGGCTGGGCAGCGCTGCCATCCAGCTCGGCGCCTTCCAGCACCTGACGCGGCTGCTGCGCGCCCTCAGCACGGCGGGCACCAACGTGAGCTCCCTACTGCTGCTGCCAGGCTCTGGTGGGAAGGGGGTGGCTTTGATCCAAACCTGCTCATGAGCAGAGAGTGTAGTGAGGCAAGTTCTGGCACCTCCCCTTGCTGGCGCTGGAGTTTTGGTGTCCCTCTGGTGTGAGCTGCGGAGCTGCACTCAGTCACAGCTGTTGGTTTGCCTCCATAATTGGCCTTGCGTGGGTGCAACTGGAGCCATCAAATGGTTCAACCCTGCAGTCTGTGTGGTTCCACCTGTCATAAGCTGCTCTGCAGGCTGGGAGCAGGGGAGCCAAAGCCTTTGGTTTCTGTGAGTGCTGGGTGCTGGTGCCCTGGCACTCTGGCAGACATCCCCCTGGCACGGAGAGTGCACAGGTTTCTTTTTGGTGACGTTTCCTGTTGGTGTGGAGCTGAACTCGTGGCTGCTTCCTGCCTTGCTGCCCCTCTGCTGACTGCAGCCAGGAGCTGTGAGCAGCTGGGCTGTCTTCTGCCCTTCGTGGCCTTCCCTCCAGCCCCCTGCGTGTTCTTCCCTTGCAGTGCACTGCCAGCACAGCCTGCATGTGCATTTATGGACTCCTGTCCTTTGTCCTGACATCACTGGAGCTGCACACCCTGGGCAATCAGCAGGTAGGCTCCTAGGCTCCCTGGCCCTGTCTGGCTGGTGCTGGTTACTTCTGTCACATCCTGATCCTGAATTCGAGGCTGCAGACGTTGTGACTTGGAGCAAGGAGAGGAATTTGCTGCTTTCCATGCTGTCTTTAAACAGTGCAGCTGCAGCAAACACCTCTGCAGACTGAGTGCTTAAGGAAAGGAGAGCAGGAAGCACTTGATGGCCTCTGGATTTGAAAGTCAGTGTTGACGTGGTGTTCCCAGGGCAATGGAAATGACCCTGGCTCCATGTCCAGGGCTGAGAGGGCACCAGAATGGACGTTTGTCCTGGCCAGTCCCTTAGTGAGAGCGTGGCTGGGGGCTGGCTGTGTGGGCTGGGGGCTGGCTGTGTCAGGTGTTTCTGCTTTGACTCGAGCAAGTAGTCCTTGCCTGGCTGGTAAACATGGAAACTTGAGTCCCAAAGATGTGGCAGAAGCTGGCTGTGGTGGACCCCCTGTGTAATGTAACTTCTCTTTTCTCCCTCTCCTGAAGGACATCATCGATGCTGCATGTGAAGTTCTGGCAGCCTCCAGCATTCCTCAGCTCTTCTGGAAGACGGTCAGTGCCTGGGCAGCATCTTGGACCTGCCTTGATAGTAACCAAAGCCTGGGAGAAGATCCCCTGGGGGTTGTTAGGTAGTTTATAGAAGGCCCTGTGTCTGTCTTTTATTTACTTTTGCCCTTCCGTGCCCTTTAGATCCACCCTTGGCTTTGCTCCTGCAGGATGCTGGGGCAGGTATTACTGTAGGTGGCAGTTCAAAGCAGGACTAGGTGCCAGGGGCTGGACTCACTACTGCCGAAGGCATCCTCCTGGGCTTCCCTGCTCGGGATTAGGATGTCCTGCCTGGCACTGGCACACTGGCTTCTGCTTTAGTCTGTGCAAGGATTGGAGTGATCCTTCTGTGCATGGTGTGAGTGGGCATCTTTAGAGGAACTGTGCCTCTGTGCTCTGCTGAGGCTATCTCTTGGTGCACTTGGCACTGAGGCTTCTGTTTTCTGTTTCCACCCCCAGGAACCTACTGCAGGTCTGGGCATCATCCTGGACAGCGTGTGTGGGATGTTCCCCCACTTTCTCAGTCCTCTCCTTCAGCTACTCCAAGCCCTTGTATCTGATAAATCTACTGCAAAAAAGGTAGAGGAGGCCTTGGTGTCAGGAGAGGATTTGCTTCTGGGCAGCGCTGAGTGCTGTGTGGTTCTGGCCATCAGCCCTGCTCATCTCAGCTGCAGCCTCAGGCCACAGACATCAAGCTCTCTGACGAGGGCAGTGCCCAGGGCTCCTTCTCAGGCCTGTGCTGATGCAGAGTGGTGTTTCCTGGCTTTTGGAAAGCTTTCTAACTCTCCTGGCTAAGGAGAAGCCAGTGCCTGGTGCCCTGGGAGGTCCCCGCTCTGTTAGCCGAGGCTTGCCTGGCCGCAGGGTGCATCGGTGTGCTGGGGGTGTTAGGGGGAAGTTGTATGTGGCAAGGGAACCTGGCTGGCCCTGGAGGCAGTTGTCCCTCAGGCTGTGCAGCTGAACTCTGTGCCTGCAGGTGTACAGCTTCCTGGACAAGATGTCCTTCTACATCGAGCTGTACAAGCACCGCCCGCCGGACGTGGTGCCGCAGGAGGACGGCACAATCTGGAGGAGGCAGGCGCCCAAGCTACTCTATCCCCTCGGTAGGGAGCCTGACCTCTACCTGCTCTTGCCAGGGCACCTGTGGGGATCCAACCCTCTCTCTGTCTGGGCACTGCTGCGTGCCCATGCTCCACCTGCCCCCTCCACCCGCAGGGCTGGGTCAGACCAACCTGCGGATACCTCAGGGCACCGTGGGGCAGGTGATGCTGGACGACAGAGCCTACCTGGTGCGCTGGGAGTACTCCTACAGCAGCTGGACCCTCTTCACCTGTGAGATCGAGATGCTGCTGCACGTCGTGTCCACAGCAGGTGAAAGAGGCTGGGAGGAGGGCAGAGAGGGAAGGATTGCTCAACTGGAGGGCAGCAGCAGGGCTGGACAGCCCTCAGCAGTTGTGGGGGCACACAAGGGTGCCGCAGGAGCCTGGGGCAACTTCTGTAGCTTGTGAGAGTCCCTACCTGGGCTGAGAGCTTTGAGATGAGGAAAAGGCTCCAATGGGTGAAATAAACCTTTCTGATCTGGGGTTAGTCATGGGGACGTGTGCTAAGGTCTGTGTGCATTGTTCCAGAGCTGTTTGCTACTCCAGTCTGGTTCTGTACTCCAGTGTGAGTTTTCTTTACCCAGATGTGATCCAGCACTGCCAGAGGGTCAAACCAATAATTGATCTGGTTCATAAAGTGATCAGCACTGACGTATCCATAGCAGATTGCCTCCTGCCCATCACTTCACGCATCTACATGCTGCTGCAGAGGTGAGCACCCCAGCAGAGCTGCCCACGAGGGTACCATGGATGGCCAAGAGCTCTGCAAGAAATGTCTCAGTGCTTGAAGCCCTCAGGACTGTCCTGGCTGCACACTCTTCAGTGTCTCCTGCCACAGAGTGGCTCTGTTCCTCCTCTTCCTGAGCCTTGTGTGCCTCTGTCCATCCAGGGATGCTTCTCTTGGTGGCTCTGTTCACACAAAGGGGGCAAACAGCATCAGAGCAGGAACTTCTGGGGCTGGAGTGTGAGCTGCCTGGGGGTTGATGCTCTGCTGCACAGTCATTGCTGGCTGTGGCACAGCCCTGCCTGCTGCAGTAAATGCCTGTGACTCAGGTGTGGGGATGGTGGCAGGTCTAGACCGGAAGACTGGTATCTGGAGTTCCCTGCTCAGATCTGGCACTCATCCAGGGCAGAGGAGAGGAAGGCAGCAACCTTTTGACTGGAGGCCAGAGCAGAGGTGGCAGTGCACTGCATGCAGCCTGCTTCTCTTCTAGGCTGACAACTGTGATCTCTCCCCCCGTGGATGTCATTGCCTCCTGCGTCAACTGCCTGACAGTGCTGGCTGCCCGCATGCCAGCCAAGGTGAGCAGGAGGCCTTCCTACCTCTGCTGGCCTCCAGAACCAGCAGCTGTGGATGGGAGTGAGGGTGAACATCTCTGCTGCTTTCCTTGCAGGTTTGGACTGACCTTCACCACACAGGGTTTCTGCCCTTTGTTGCCAATCCAGTGTCCAGCATGAATCATGTCATCAGGTACTCAGAGTCCCCTCCCCGTGTGCCACTTGGTGTCCCCAGAACTCCTGCAGTGTGTGCCTGTGGTGACAGAACCCTGCTGGTGGTCACCAAACCCTCTTGCTGCTTTCACAGTGCAGAGGGGATGAATGCTGGGGGCTATGGAAACCTATTGATGAGCATAGAGCAGCCCCAGGGCGAGTACAGGGTCACCATCTCCTTCCTCAACCTGCTCACCACGCTGGTCCGGGTGAGTGCTGCTGCGCTGCCCCACGGGAGCTCAACTGCAGGCTGCCATGGCAGCAGAGTGCAATCCAGCTGTGCCCAAGACTGATCTCCTGTGTGGTGGCTCTCTGGTGATCACTGGGTCACTCTCACCCTGCTAGTGGTGCTCTCTCTGCACTCAAATTCCTTCCAAACTCTGGTCTGACCCAGCTGATCCACAGCAGGCCAGAACCACTTGGGAACTCACATCCCCATGCCCCATGGCTGCCTTTGTAAAGCCATAGCATCACTTCCTGCCAAGGCCTCCTTGCCCTTCCAGCCAGAAGGGCAATGACAACACTTCTACTTCTAGGGACAGCTTGGCAGCACCCAGAGCCAAGGGCTGGTACCCTGCATCGTGTTTGTGCTGAAGGAGATGCTGCCCAATTACCACAAGTGGCGTTACAGCTGCCACGGAGTGAGAGAGAAGATTGGTGAGGCTCCTGCAGTGGGCAGAGAGCAGCACAGGGGCTGCTGGGCTCTGGGATGTCTCTGAGAACAGCAGGAATTGGGAAGCTGGAAGGTGAGCAGTCTGGTTTTTCTGCCTTTAGGATGCCTGATCCTGCAGCTGATTCATGCTATCCTGAACTTGTGCCCTGAAATGGATCCTTGCAGCAGGTAGGGCACTGGTTGGCTGGCAGAGCTGCAGCAGCCTGGCTTGCAGGGTGTGTGGCAGCACCACTGTGTGACAGTTTTTGATAATGGAGGACTAGCAGTGACTTGGCCTAGGCTGCAGTGCTGCTCTCAGCTCTGTTGTGCAGTGCTAAGCACAGGAAGGGGAGAAAAAGCTGAGGGACAGAGCAAATCAGCTCTGCCTCTGGAGCTCTGGAGAAGAGAGCAGCAGAGGCTGCCCAGGGCAGGCTGCTTCCTTCTGCTATGCTCATCTAGAAGGCAGAAGGAAGCAGGGCTTTGGGGATGTAGAGGTGGTCAGGTGCTGCTGGTGATGCCCACTGTGGTCCTTGTTACAGCAGTGCCCCCAGCCTTCAGTCGCTGTGTGTCTTCAGCCTGGCCAACACCGAGGCAGGGCAAGCTGTCATCAACATCATGGGCATTGGGGTGGACACCATCGACGTGGTGATGGCCTCCCAGCCTGGCAGGTGAGTGCCTTGACGGGGCTGGCTCGGGGTGGGGGTCAGTGTGGGGATTCCCTTGGCAGCCCAACGATGCCATCAGTGGCTCGTCGAGGCTGGAACCTTTTGCTGTGGCCGAATCCCTCCTGTCCTCAGCCCCTACCTGCTGCCCCTGCCCAGCCAGGCTGCACAGCAGGTTGTGCCTGATGAGCTCTGCCATTTTTTTGGGCAAAGCAAGTCTGGAGGGGAGTGCAGACTTGAGGAGGAAGCAGGACCTGTGTGAGAAGCCCTTTTGGGTTTAATGCCTCTCCATGATGTTTATCCAAACGCAAACTCCCAGAGCCAGTTCCCTCTCCATCCAGGCTGGCTTGCTGGTTTCTGTGGGCTTGGGCCTGGGGATGTTTCTCCCCCTGGTCTGATACTTTTTCACTTCCTGTATCCCAAAGAGGAGGAGCAGAAGTGCAGGCAGTGAGGCAGAGGGTCAGGGTGGTTGCTGGGAGCTGTGTGTGGCTGTGTGAGGGTTTGTGTCTCAGCTGCTGCTCCGTGCGGACGCCGCAGTGAGTGCTACCACAGTTGCCAGCTGCCAGAGGCAGAACTACCCCTTGGAGCAGGGTGCAGATAACAGCTGTCAGCTGCCACCACAGTTGTGCCTTTGGTTTCTTTGTGCCAACACAGTGATGAGTCCCAAGGCCAGGGGCAGCTGCTGATCCAGACGGTGAAGTTGGCATTCTCGGTCACCAACAACGTCATCCGCCTGAAGCCCCCCGCCAGTGTGGTGTCCCCCCTGGAGCAGGCCTTGACCCAACATGGTCTGTACCTACCCTGGGCAACTCTGCTGTCTGCAGGCACATTGCAGGCAGTGGTTTAGGTTTCTGGGTTCCCAGAGTGGTTTGCAGGGGTGGCAGGAGGCCTGCTCTGCCCACTCTGCTGGAGGGCAGCAGAAGTAGCTGCAGGTTTGCTGCTTTGGAGGGAGGTGGTGAATGCCCGAGAGCCTCTGCCTGGGGAGGCTGACCTGGTTCTCACCTCCTGCAGTGGGAATCATTGTGTGGCAGTTTCTTCTCCCTGATTTGAGCTGTGTCCTCTGCAGGTGCCCATGGGAACAACCTGATTGCAGTCCTGGCCAAGTACATCTACCACAAGCACGACCCTGCGCTGCCACGCTTGGCCATCCAGCTCCTGAAGCGCCTGGCCACGGTGAGCCGAGTCCCCCCAGGCTGCTGCCACTCTGCCAGGATCATCTCTCCAGGCTCCTTTGTGTCAGGGAGCTTCAGGCAGGCCAGCCAAAGGCAGCGTGGGCTGAAGGCTGTGAGGCACAGCCCCGGGGGCTGTGTTAGCCTCACCTGCAGCTGTGGCAGGGCTCACTCCCCGAGGCGCTTTGCTCAGAGGGTGTTCTCCACAGAGCCTTTGCGCCTCCACATGAGCTGTTCCCATGTTTCTGAGCAGCTTTCTCAAGCCATGCCCTTCAGTCTAATCCCAACACCCCAACTGGTGCTTTAACCTCTTGCTGAGCACAAGACCCTCTCAGTTTTTATCAGGAGCTCTCAGCTTTCCCTCGTAGATCAGTTCTTGGCTGCTAACCTGTTGGGAATGTGTTGGCAGCTTTGTTGAAGCCCAGAAATGCAGCTCTGGGCTGAAGTATTTCAAGTAACACGATTCCAAAAGTGTTTCTCTCTTCATCTTTCCCAGTTTTGTCATGACCCTTGGGAAGCAGGCGAAGGGTGGAGCAGGGCTGAGAGTGGGAAGTGCGGGTCCCTTTGCAGGGTATCTCCTGCTTGATGACAGCTCCTGAGATCCTCGCACATGCCCGGAGATTCAGTGCCAGATCTTGTGGAGCTTTGGTCTGAAATGAAATCCCCTTCAGCAGAGGCAGGAAGCACTCCGCAGAGCTGAGTTGTTGCTGCCTCTCCCTGCAGGTCGCTCCCATGTCCGTGTACGCCTGCCTGGGCAGCGATGCCGCTGCCATCCGCGACGCCTTCCTGACCCGCCTGCAGAGCAGGATCGAGGACATGAGGATCAAGGTCATGATCCTGGAGTTCCTCACGGTGGCCGTGGAGACACAGCCTGGGCTCATTGAGCTGTTCCTCAACTTGGAGGTGAAGGATGGCAGCAACGGGTCAAAGGTAGAGCAGCAGACACTTGCCCAGGGGCTCTGTACTGAAGCACTCCCAGCAGACTTGGGGCACTACTGGCCCCGCTCTGGTGGCTCTCGCAGCTCACCTGGTGTGCCCCAAGCACAGAGCGGTGCAGATGATGCTGCCTCCATAGGGTCTGCTTCTGCCTCTGTGCCCTCAGGTGCCTTCTGCTACGGCAAGTGCCTGCCCAGTGGCTTGGTGCTGCTGTAACCTGTGGTTTGTTTTTGCTTTAGGAGTTCAGCTTAGGGGAGTGGAGCTGCCTGCAGGTGGTCTTGGAGCTGATAGACTGCAAGCAGCAGGAGCGGTACTGGTGCCCCCCTCTCCTGCACCGAGCTGCCATTGCCTTCCTGCATGCCTTGTGGCAGGACCGGCGGGACAGTGCCATGCTGGTGCTGAGGACAAAGTGAGTTCTGCCTCTGCACTGCCTTCTCCTAAACCACTCCTCAGGAACATTTGCCTCTTAGTCTCTGTGTGCCCTGGGAGGGGCTGCAGGGTGTGGGCCAGAGGCCCGGGGAGCATTCCCTGAGCCCCTCCAGGGCAGGGCAGATGGGTTTCTTTGTTCCTCTCCCGCAAGGCTGCACAAGCCTGTGCTCACCAGAGCCCCTCTCTGGAGTTCAGCACAGCCAGGACGCTGCCAGGTACAGTGTGGGCAGCTAAGTGAAGCTTCTGTCTGCGTCTTGCAGGCCAAAGTTCTGGGAGAATTTGACCAACCCTCTCTTTGGGACCCTTCCTCCACCCTCAGAGTCGTCAGAGGTGAGTCCCAGCCGAGCAGATGAGGGCAGGGATGGGCTGCTCAGGAAGGGTTTCTGGGGTGGTTGGCCCTTTGCCTTTCTCTGCTCTGTATTTGCATGTGCGTGTGCACCAGCACATACCTGCTGGTACCTGGCACCTGTCGTAGCACTCTGTGCAGGGCACGCTGCCTGGGCCGTCCGTGCCGCACACCCTCTGCTACCTGGCAGGGGTAGCTGCTCTCTGCTTGAGGCACAGCTCAGGCTGAGCAGTTTCTCAGAGCAATTCATCAGGGTCTTGCCGTTCTCCCTTTCTGGGGGAGTTTCCCCATTCTGGAGGTGCTGTGCTGAGTGCTGCTTTGAACACAACCTTCCTTCCTTCCTTCCTTGGCACCAGCCCCTTGGCCAGAGACCCGGGCACTACCGTAGTGGGAGAAAGGAGTCTGCTGCAAAGTGGGAAAGCAGAGGATGGGGATGAAGCAGGCTGCTCACCCCTTGGTCTTGTGTCTTCACAGCTCAGTGTCTTGGACACCTGTGCCTTAATCATGAAAATCATCTGCTTGGAGATCTACTATGTGGTCAAGTGAGTCTGCAGTTGGCTCTCCTCAGCCCTGGGCTGCTTGGTTCTCTGAGACTTGGGAGCTAAGGCCGCCGGCCCCTGCAGGCCTCAAGGGACAGTGCTGCAGCCCTGAAAGCATGGGAGCAGTGCTTCACCCACAGCCCAGAAAGAGAGGCTGCAGCCTGCCTGGTGTCCTCGTGCTGCAGTGGGGATGTACAGCCCCTGCTGGCATGCTGAGTGCAGCGGCTGCAGGGGAGCAGTGCAGCAGTCCCCTTCTCGTGCTGTCGTTCTGGGCAGGGTTGCCCCTCAGCCTGTTGCAGTCAGGCCCATCTGGCATCTCTGCCTACCAACTCATCAGTCCCCAGATCCTCTGCAGGGGTCAGGATTTTCCTTCACACCTGATGCCAAAATTGGGATTCCCTGCGCAGGTGCAGCACGTGGAGTGACCTTCCCTCGCCAGCCGTGCCCTTGACTTTCCTGCCTGAATCCCAGCAGTCTCTTTTCTGACCAAAGAATGTCTGAAGGTAACTTCTGCACTTGGTTTGTTCAGGGGCTCTCTGGACCAGTCTCTGAAGGACACCCTGCAGAGCTTCTCTAGCAAGAAGCGCTTCGCCTACTGGTCAGAGTACGTCCAGCTGCTGGCCCAGCACGTGGCAGAGACTGAGGGCAGCAGCTGTGCATCCATGCCCGAGTACCAGATGCTCTTCTCAGCCTGGAGGATGCTGCTCATCATCTCCACCAGCCACGTAAGAGCTGCTTCTGAAACAAATACCTGGGCAGCGGGCACAAACCTGACCATGGGAAACTCCATCTAAACATGAGCAGCAATGTCTTGGCTGTGAGGGTGGCAGAGCCCTGGAGCAGGCTGCCCAGAGAGGTGCTGGAGCCTCCATCTCTGGAGGCTTTCAGTGCCCACCTGGATGTGTTCCTGTGTGACCTTCTCTAGGTGGCCCTGCTCTGGCAGGGGAGTTGGACTGGATGATCTCCAGAGGTCCCTTCCAACCCCCCATCCTGTGGTTCAGTGGTGCAGCTCCTGGGTGCCAGCTGAGCCATGGTGCAGACTTCACTGGCCCTTACTCCAGTTCCCTTGTGCTCACCACAGCAGTTGCAGGAGCGTGGCCCAGGAGGTGGAGGAGCTGATGCTTGCCCAGAGCAGGCACAGCTGCCTGAGCAGGGCAGGGAGGCAGTAACCAATTTTTGTGGCAATTCTGAGTAGTTCTGGAGTCCTGGAGAGGTTTTGATGGGGCGGGGAGGCTCCCTTAGGGAGGTTTGTCAGCTGCTGTGCAGTGCTGTCAGAGCTGCTGTGCAACTGCATCATTCTGCAGGCGCAGGCTTGGGGGAGTCTGCAAGTCAGAAAGCAAAGCAGTGACCTGGTGCTGGAGTGCTGGGCAGTGGATCTTGTGTGGTGCTGGATTGATGCCTGTCTCTGTGCCTCCAGGCAGATATCATGCACCTGAGTGACTCTGCAGTTCACCAGCAGCTCTTTCTGGATGTGCTCAGTGGGACCAAGGCCTTGGTAGGTTCTGCTTCCTGTCAGTGCTGTCCTCTCCCTATTACCTAGCTCTGCCTCTGCAGCTGCCCTTACAGCTTTTGTAGACCCTGTGCACCAAGGCTGAGCCAAAAACTCCCTGGGCTGTGGAGCATCTCAGCCTTCCTTCTGCCTGTGCCACTCTTGTCATCACTGAGTGGCCCTGCACAGGAGCCTGATCTTGTCCCCTGCCAGGGGCAGAAGAACAAAGCTGGTCCTTGGGTGGCAGTGTGAGGCTGAGGGTTTCTGAGGTGCTGGTGGATGTGGCTGCTGCACCTGTAACTCCTGCAGTGTTTCTCCTTAGCTCCTAGTTCACACATCAGGATCCTGTCTGCACCTGGGCTCTATGCTCTGCACCTTGCTCCTGATCCTGCTGAAGCAGTGGAAGAGGTGAGTACAGTGGTGCACAGGGACCCCTCCTGTATTGACCTGGGCGGGGAGGCTGAGGCCTTGGTGTGAAGTTTGCTTTGGGCTGGCAGTTGCTGTAGGGTGTTGTGTGGCAGCACCTGGATGGTTTGGCTCCCTGCTCGGTGGTGGAAAGTGGCTTGGAAAGGGTTTTGTGCCAGTCAGCCCTGCACTGCCACTGTGCTTGGGGAGCCAGGGGTGCCTTAGGCTTTGCTGTGTGTGGGTGACAGGAGCTGGCAGGCTGCTGTGCTGCTGAAGGGCCTTGTCTGACCTGAAGAGCTCTTCCTTCTCGTTGTCAGCCACTTGAGCTCTGTGGATAAAATCCTAAACTCCTTGACGCAGATCCTGGAGGGAGTGCTGCAGGCGGAGCAGCAGATGGAGAGAACCAGGGCCAAGGTCTTCTCAGCTCTGATTGCTGTGCTGCAGATGAAGGAGCTGAGAGGTGAGCGGTGCCCAGCACGGCCCTGTGGTGCCCAGCAAGGGCTGACGGTGCCTAGCACGGGCTGGCGCTGCCGCTGGGTGTGCTGGGGCCTGCTTGCGGGTGCTGAGTGCTGCCCATTCGCAGTGGCAGAGGTGCCGCAGTACTCGCAGCTGGTGCTGTGCGTGTGCCAGACGCTGCAGGACGAGGCTCTGGCGCTCTGCGACCAGACGCGGCACAGCCTGGCGCTGGGCGAGGCGGCGGAGGACAAGGACAGCATGGAGACAGAGGAGGCCTGCAGGGCCAGGCACAAGGACCAGCGTGATGGGGTGAGCCCTGCTGCCTGGGCTGAGCCGTGCTGCCCTGCGGCACTGCAGCCCGGGGTGTGGAGCAGCTTTACCCTGCTGCCCGCAGAGGAGGTTCCAGTTCCGGAGCTGCTCCGTGTGGCTTTGGCTGAGATGCTCTCTGCAGCTGCCTTTGTCAGGTCTGCCCTAAGGGACAGTGCCCCAGCTGCTGGCACAGCCAGGAGGTGTGCAGAGAGCTGTATGAGGGGCAACAGAGCCTGGGCCTGCCCTTCTGACAGAGGCTGAGCTTGGGCTGCGTTAGCGAATGCTCTCAGGACTTTCTTGTTAGCCATGCCAAGCCTCTGCCACGTTCTCCTTGTCACTGCAGGTGTGTGTCCTGGGCCTGCACCTGGCCAAAGAGCTCTGTGAGGTTGATGAAGATGGAGACTACTGGCTGCAGGTCACCAGGAAAGTCCCTGTGCTTCCCACCATCTTCACTGCTTTGGAGATCAGCCTGAGAGTGAAGCAGAACCTGCACTTCACAGAGGCCTCCTTACACTTACTGCTGACCTTAGCAAGGACGCAGCAGGTGAGAGCTGCAGAGCTGGACCTTGTGGTAGGAACTACCTCCGTGCCACCCTATGGCACAGCTGAGCAGGGGGCTCTAGAGAAAGGACTCCAAAAGCTGGGGAGCTGAAGGGCCTGTGTGCACTCTTGCCTGGTTTGCTTTGTTCTGGAGAGTGAGACCCCTTGGGTGGAGGACTGAGGCAGCCAGAGCAGAGCTGTGCTTCACAGCAGGACCTCTGCTGAGCAGCTCTGCAGTGCAGGTTATGCTGTCTGGTGGAGCAGCATCCAGAGCTGGAGGCTGCTGCCTTGCTGCTGCCTGTGGAGTGGTGTTTTTCTAGGGGGATCTTTAGGTGACAGCAAGGTCAGCCTAGAGCCAGCTCTGTCCAGGCATTTTGGGTGAGCCAGGTGGGCAGGGAGGATTTCACTGGGAGAAGAGGGCAGCTAAGCAGGCAGAGCAGTGTATGCAGAGAGGAGTTCCCTCAGGCTGGGGGCAGGAACAGCTAATGCAGAGGAGCTCTGGTTAGCCTCGGGGTGGGGACCAAGGTCAGGTTTTAGCAGTGGTTCCTTCTGTCTCTTGCAGGGAGCAGCAGCAGTGGCTGGGGCTGGTGTCACCCAGAGTGTCTGCCTGCCCCTGCTGAGTGTGTACCAGCTCAGCAGCAATGGAGCCACACAGGTGGGTGCTGCTTCCCTTGGTGGGGCTGCTCTGGGAGAGCTCTGCCCTGTGGCCGTGTTGGAGCAGAGCCCTCCTGCTCTGGTAGGCTATGCTAGAGCCTGGGGGCTGCCAGAAGGGCATGGAGGGTGTGTAGCTGTGCCAGGTCAGGCAGCAGTGCCAGGGGGTCATTTGCGTCTGGCTGGTGCAGGGCTCTGCCTCGTCACGGCGCTCCCTGGACGCCCCGTCCTGGCCCGGGGTCTATCGCCTCTGCATGTCGCTGATGGAGAGGCTGCTCAAGACCCTCAGGTACAACTTCCTGACGGAGGCCCTGGACTTCGTTGGTGTCCACCAGGAGAGGATTCTTCAGGTACATCACAGCCCTCTGTGGTGGTTCCCTTGCTTTCTGTGTGGGAGCATCAGAAAGTGCAGAAGTAGCAGGAGGACGCTGCCCAAGCCCTGCAGGCAGGCAGGGAGAGGCTGGTGGAGCTTGCTGGAGATGGGCAGGCACCACTTCTCCACCCTCTTCAATCCTGGGGCTGCAGCCTTGCCACAGGTGTTGGGAGCCCTGCTCAGCACAGCAGCAGAGTGGGAGCTGGGTGGGAGCTGAGTGTGCTCTGGAAGGCAGCAGAGGAGAGTGGTGCTGGGAGGTGCCATCAGCTCACCTCTGACAGAGAGCATGAAGTGCTCTGGGTCTGGCCCCTGCACTCTGTGCCCACGTTCGTGAGTGTGCTGCTGTGCCTGGGGGCAGATCCTCTGCACCTTCAGCTTTTTCTTCAGAGCAGGGAGAGGACCTTCTGCTCTCTTATTGAATCCTGAGTTTCTTCCTTCTGCTGTCAGTGCCTGACGGCGGTGCGGACAGTGCAGAGCCTGGCCTGCCTGGAGGAGGCTGACCACACTGTTGGCTTCATCCTTCAACTCTCAAATTTCACCAAGGAGTGGCACTTCCACCTGCCACAGCTCATGAGGGATGTGCAGGTAGGACAGGGGTACTGCGGTGGGCAACTCCTCGCCCTGGAGGGCAGAGGAAAGGGCACACCCACTTCTGCTGCTGCTCTGGGAACTGTTGCTGAGGGCATGTCAATGTTCTGGCAGTGCCCTGAGCTGAGGGAGATCACAGCTGGGGACAGGCCGGTGACAGCTTGGGAAGGTGTACGTGGGGGAGTTCAGTGTCCTGCTCTCAGCTGGCAGCACAGAGGAGGCACTGCAGAGGCTGCCCTGACCTTTCATGAGCAGTGCCTCTGGCTGGGTTTTCTGCCGTCCTCCAGTGCCAGTGAGTCTCTGGGGCCTGAGCTGCTGCCAAGGTTCTCCCTTCCGTGTTCCCTCCAGGTGAATCTTTGCTACCTGTGCCAGGCCTGCACCTCCCTCCTGCACAGCCGTAAAATGCTGCAGCACTACTTGCAGGTGAGGATGGGCACCGCAGGGCAGGCTGTGCAGGCTGGGGTGCCCCAGGGCTGGCTACTGGCAGTCAGCAGTGGGTAGGACTTGCACTTCTGCACAGAAAATGTGCCAGCAGTGGCGAGGGCTCAGAGCTGTGGACTGTGTAAAGCCCAGCCTAGAGGTGCAGCAGCCGTGGCTGGGGGTGCTGTGGTGAGTTCCTAGCAGCCTGCACTGCTGCAGTGCTCTGCAGCGTCACTGGCTCAGGCAGTGCTGATCTGCTGTTCTTCAGAGAGCTCTTGTTTTTGGGGTGTCCTCAGGCTGGTGGCTGGCAGTGAGGTGGCCACAGCCTGTGCTGGGGCCGGGCTCTTCCTCTGGCCTCTTCCAGTGGCCTCTGCAGCTGCCTCCCTGCGCACCTGGGGCACAGCTGCTCCTGTTGTAGCAGGCTCAGTGCTTAGGGCAAGGCGTGCCCAGCCCCTGCTCTCTGTCTCCCCAGGCCAAGAACGGGGACTCGCTGCCAGGTGGTGTGGCCNGAGGAGGTGGCGGAGCAGAGGGCACTGCTGCCCGTGCAGTACAGCCTGCTCAAGATCCTCAGCAAGTCCCTGGCTGCCCTGCGACACTTCACCCCTGATGTCTGCCAGATCCTTCTCGACCAGGTAGGGTAGCAGGGCAGCTGCTCCCTGGGGCAGTGTCCAGCCTGACCCTGGTGCTCTGCTCCATGCAGCAACTGCATGCTGTGCCCATGCAGCTGCCTGCTGCTGGGCTGCAGAACAAGGGGGCAGGACAAGGAATCCTGGGAACCAGGCTAGGAAGGGCTTGGCCGTGGTCTGCTCCTGCGAGTCGCTAGAGCAGACAAAGGACCCTGCTGTGTTGTGTCCACAGTGCTGCTCCTCAGGCAACCTCTGCTCATCCTCCAGTGTGCCCTCCAGGAAGGGTTAATCGCTGGTTCTGGCAGTGTCCTGCTGCCCACTTTTGGACAGTTTACTTCCTGTGCCTCCGAGTAGCCAAACCTGGACACTGGAAACCAATCTGGAAAGAGTTTCTGAGGCTGCCATTTGGTGGCAAGTTGCAGGACTTGGGAGGTGGAGAAGGCTTTGGAGCCTGCTGGTGCAGCACTGGGCAGAGCTGTCTTGCAGTGCTCCAGCTGTGCACTTGAGCTCTGGGGGGATCTCAGTGCCTCTGGTTCTCAGCACAGAAGGCAGGACAGGGGACAGGGTGCTGCAGCTGTGACAGGCTCTGGCTGCTCAGGCCTCACCCACTCCTGGTCCTGTCTCTGCAGTCACTGGACCTTGCTGAGTACAATGTGCTCTTTGTCCTGAGCTTCACCACCCCAGCCTTCGACTCAGATGTGGCACCTTCCTTTGGCACCCTCCTCGCCACAGTCAACGTGGCCCTCAACATGCTGGGAGAGGTAGTGGCCATTTCTGGGGGAGCCCAGCAGTGACCCCTGAGCCCCCCTCCAGCTGCTGCTCTGAAGGGCAGTGGTGCGTCTGCTGTCTCATGTCTGATGTCTCTCTCCCCTCCCCAGCTGGATAAGAAGAAGGAGCCTTTCCCCCAGGCTGCAGGGCTGAATATGCAAGAGGGAACCAAAACCCTCAAGTAAGTTCTCAGCTGTTTGGTTCAGTCGTCGCCATGGAGCAGCCCTCAGAGTGGAGGCATTCAGGCATCTGCTCAGCTTCAGAGCTGCTCACTGGCTGCAGCGAGGTCCAGAAGCCCATCAGAGGCTCTGCCAAGCAAGCAGGGATAGGTCTGGGGGGGCACGCAAAGCTGGCCCATCCCGAGCTGCAGTGAGGACTTTGCAAGTCTGTGCTGGCCCTCAGTGCTCCCTGGAGCTTCTGCTCTGCAGGCCATGGCTTGGGCACCAGTGCCAGAGCAGGGCGGGAGCAGCTGCAGTGTTCCCTCACCTGTGCCTGCCTCCTGAGAAGGTTTGGCCGTGGAGCCAGAGGGTGCTGAGCCCCCTGGGGCTGCCAACTGAGCCCCCCCAGGGCTGGTGACGAGCTGCTGTCTGCACAGGTCACTGCTGATGTTCACCATGGAGAACTGCTTCTACCTGCTCATCTCCCAGGCCGTGCGCTACCTGCGGGACCCAAGCGTGCACCCCCGCGACAAGCAGCGCATGAAGCAGGAGCTCAGTTCGGAGCTGGTGAGCGCAGCCTGTGCCAGCCACTGCCAGCCTCTGCCAGCCTCCTGGCTGCCCAGGGCAGGTGTGGCTGCTGGGTGAGGGGCGTTTGACCTCAGCTGAGGCCATTGCTCAGCACCAGGCAGGAACTGTCGGCACCGGGGGCAGGGAGAGATGCGGGGCAGTATGGGGGTCCCTGACCTTTCTCTCTGCCCGCAGAGCACTCTGCTGTCCAGCCTGGCTCGCTACTTCCGCCGCGGGGGACCCTCCTCGCCCGCCAGCGCCATGCTGCCCTCTCCCCAGGGCAAGGCAGCTTCCAAGCTGGGCGCCGAGGGGCAGGAGCCGCTACTGCAGCTGGTGCAGGCCTTCGTGCGCCATGTGCAGAGGTAGAGGCCCTGCTGCCTGCCCTGCTGCCCACCCCCAGCCCTCCACGGCAGAAGGCATCGCCAGGCAGAGCAGGGACCTGTCCTGGCCATGACATCAGCCACCAGGAGCCGTTGAAGTCTGCAGCCTCGCAGCTCCTGGGCCCACCCTGCTACAGCCCCTTCCCCACAGCCGCTGCAGCGTCCCGGCAGGGCCTGGCACCGGGCAGAGGCAGAACCTTTATTTTTGTAGCTTGGCCTCGGCTGGGGATGCTGCAGCTGCCTGGGGAGGGGACACAAACGCTCTGCTGGGCTCTGGCTCTGCTCTCCACACGAGGTGCCAGCAGCCTGTCCCTGGCAGGCAGAGCCCAGCTGGGGCACACAAGGGATCAGACAGCACTTCAGAGACCACCTTTCTACTGCTATTTTTGTATGGAATGTTTCAGGGCCAGCTGGGGGTGCCCACAGCAACCTTGCCCCACTCTGGGTGTCCTGGGTAGTTCTGAGGAGCAAGGCCTCACCCAAGGTTTTTAGTCCAAGTTGATGGCTCCAGCCTCACAGGTTTTTGTAACTGTGCCCTATTTATACTGAGATTAAACCTTTCTACTGCAGCCCAGGCTCTGCTTCCTGCCTTGCCGCTGGCTTGGCTCTGCTGGGCCCACGTGCCCCTGGCAAGGGGCTTGTGAGTGACCCCTGGGGCCTGTGCAGTGGCAGATCCAGGGCTGGATCCTGGGATCTCCCACACCCACTCTGTTTGCCTTCCTCTCACACTGGAGAGCTCCTTCCTGGCTCTGAACAAGGAGCACTCAAATGCTCCTCAGGAGTGGATCCCTCTGCATGCATCCCTGTGGCAGCAGCAGGAGGCAGGCTGGCAGAGGCTGTCTGCAGGGGAATGCACCCTGCTGCTGCAGCTCTGGAGCTGGGAACAAGCTGTGGGCTCTGAGCCTCACTGTGGTGGAGGCAGTGAGGGAAGCTGCTAGCAGTAGGGCTCCCTTCTGCTCCTGCTGGCTCCTGGGAGGGCAGAGGCACCATTTGGTGCATCATTAAGCTACTGCTGGTGTTGCTTTTCCTCCTGCACAGCAGCAAGGAGGCACATAATGGGACCAGAGCTGTCACTGGCCTGAGGCAGAGGTGCAGGCACCAGCAGCTGGGAGAGGAAGGAGCAGGTGCAGGTCTGTAACAGGCCAAAGTGTGCAGTGGTAGTCACTGCACCAGAAAGCAGGATTTGATTTCCCTCTGCCTGTGAACAGCTGAGCCCTGCTGCTGCACCACAGAGCTTTCAGAGCTGTTTCCCAGGAGCTTGTTCCCAGCTTAGGCTGTCAGCAGCAGAGCTGTGCCCATAAACTGAGGCTGCCAAAGCACTTCAGGCTCTCAGCAGCTAAAGCCTTCTGCTCTATTTTTGCTTCAGGTGAGGGAGGAGCTGCTGCTCCTCAGTGCTTCTGGGTCTGGGATCTGTCACCTGGGAAGGAGAGCTGGCAGAGGAAGGGGCAGCAGCTTGCTTTGGCTTTCCCACCTGAGCTGCCTCCCTGCTGCTGCTCCTGGATGCTCCCAAACCCAGGCAGGAGGCCGAGGCAGCAGCTCAGGCAGTTTGTTTATTGGCAAATAAGTGCTGAAACCCAGGAGCCCTGCATCCAGAGGGAGCACAGTGCCAGCGCATGGCACTGCCCTGGTGCATGGCAGTGCCCATGACACTGCTGCAGAGAGTGCAAAAGATCCAGAAATAAGCAGAGCTGGGTGCTGGCAAACCCAGGGCAGGCTGTGAACAGCTTGGGGAAGGGAGGGCTCTCCTCATCCAGTGGGAATCCAGCAGCAGCAGAAGGCCTTTGGTGAGGTCCAGCCACAAAGCTGCTGCTGCACCCAAACAGGGTCCCCCCGGGGCTGAGCCACCCCACGCAGCGAGGGCAGCTTGGGCTCTGTGCCCTCCTGTCCTGGGGTGCACCAAGTCTGCTCACTGCAAGGGAGGGCATTAAGTCAAATCCATCATCTGGGGTGAACAAGAGTCAGGCTAGATCATGGCTGGAGCAGAGCCACGGAGCAAAGCTGGTAGCAAGGCTGTGAGCTGCAGCCCAGGGCAGCTGCTGGAGGAGGTGCAGGTGGGGAGCAAGGTCCCCTGCACTGAGGTTTGGTTTCCAGCACAGGCTGTGTGCTCCAGGCTGCTCTGCAGACACTTCCTTCCAGCGTCAGAGGCCAGCCTGAGGTGGAAGCCATCAGGCACCGTGGCCAGGAGTGGCTCTTGGGGAACTTTCGTTGTGCCCCCCCACAGCTCACAGCTGCCTTGGGTCCCGCAGGGTCTCAGCGCTGGAACTCAGCTCCCTTAAGGGCTGGGACGTGGCAGAGAACTGTGGGACAGTGCCCGCTGGAATGCTGCATGGTCTGACCTGGGCAACTCTACTGCTGGAGGGAAGGTGGGGCACAGATGGGCACTGGCCCACACCAGACACAAGGGACAGGTAACACCCCCAGAGCTGAGGGCACAGCTGGGCCTGGGGGAGCTGCTGCCGTGGAGGAGATCAGGGTGGAGTGCAGAAGACCAAGGAGCTTTGTGCCACCAAGACTCAGAGCAGGCTGCGTAGGGGTAAGGCAGTGCTGGGTGCCATCCCCAAACCCTTCCTGCAAGCTGTCCCACTTGCTTCCCACCATGCCCACGAGTGCGGTGCCAGCCCCGGGGACAGCGATGGGCCTAGATGGAGAGATCCACGTGAGGAGTGCCAGGAGATGGGGGAAGCCTTCTGGAACCTTCTCCTTGGAGACCTTTAGCTGAGCAGCTCCAAGTAGGTGACAGGAACCTTCCCCTTCTGGTTTCCTCTCTCCCCTATGAGCCAGTCCGGGTCCATGCCAGGCAGGCTGTACACGGTGAGCAGCTGGGGACAGAGGGCAGCGTGAGGTAGGGCCCTGCTGTGAGCCAGCACTGACAGGGTGCCCCAGAGGGGACAGCAGCTCCCAAGGCTCACGGAGCAGCCCCTGCCTTGCCCCGGGGCTGGCTGCAGCTGGATCTGCCCACTGCTGCCCCTGCTGCCTTTGCCTTCCCCAGACTGTGGGTGAAGGTGTTTCTGCATGCAGGCTGGCATGGTGCTGCTCTGCCAGCCCTCCCGAGTGCCAGAGAGGCCTCTGCAAGTGGCCAAGTCTCCCTCCTCCTCCTCCACGTGATCAGAGCAGCCTCCAGCCAGCAGCTTCTCCCCTGCCCCTGGAGACCACCGGCACGCACTGGGCACAGCCAGACTCCAGCAGGAGCTGGAGCTCACTGGGGTGAGCTCAGCCAGCACTGGCCACAGGGACAAGCTCAGGGCAACCTGGAGGACGCCAGTGACAAGGAAAAGCTTTGAGGAGCAATTCCACAGAGCGGGGGTTGAGGGGCAGGAGCAGCCCAGGGGAGAGCCCTGGCACAGCCAAGGTACCAACCTCATCTGCCAGCAGGGCCAGTTCACTGCTGTCAGCTGCCTCGTAGTCATAGAGCACCCTGGCCTTGCGTGTGCCGCTGGCAGGGGGCTTCACCTCATTGGGGTTCAGGACGCTCTCCGCCACTGTGCTGGGCACCCCAGCTATGGTGGGCACAACCGGGATGGTAGGCACGGCCGGGAGGGGGGCAGCAGCCACTGCAGGAGGTGAGGCCGTGGCTGGCAGCGGGGAGGTGGACTCTGTGTTGCCAACGAAGGTGCCTGAAAATCTGAGAGAGGAGCGCAGAGGTCGGAGAGGGCACCAGGAGCTCCCCCTGGCAGAAGTCCCTGCTGCAGCTGCAGCACCCTGGGAGGGGACAATGCCCTCAGTGCTCAGACTATGCAACAGCTAACCCTTCTGTGCTCCCATTCCTGTGCCCTGATCCAAGACTGGCGCCTCAGGGGCAGAGCAGGAGGCTGCAGCATGGCACCAGAGGGGCCCGGGCAGCTGCTGCACTGGGGCCATCATACTGTCCCCATTGTGCTGTGCCAGTCGTGCTGTGCCCTTGCCTGTTCTCAGCGGGTCTGGGCCTTCAGCAAAGGGACGATCATGGGTGGTGCTGACCTGGTGCCCAGCTGGAGGCTCTCAGCAGTGAGGCTGCTGCCCTTGCCCTGCAGCTGACCCCCCAGGACCAAAAGGGTGCAGCTCTGCCCCTCGCTGTCCTTGGCACTGAGTCTGCAGAGCCTCCAGCGCCTGGCTGGAGCCACTCCTGCAGCCAGGCCTGTCCCACACCTCCCCTCCCCCTCCCTGCCCCCTACTTACATCTCTCCTTTGGAGCTGTCGGCATGGAAGAGAAGGGAGCAGGAGCAGTGAGGGAGCAGCCACAGCCACCAGCCCTGCCGGGCTCAGCCCCTCGCACTGCCCTGCCAGCCGCCGGCCCTGCCCACCGCCACGGCACAGAGGCCCCTGCTGCAGCCCAGCACCCCCAGCCTGCCCCCGAGGAGTTGGAGCTCCCACAGCCATCGTGCTCGGAGCTGAACCCCAAATGAGCCTCATGGCACAGCCTGCTACAGCAAGCTGGCACCAACTCTGCTGCCCATGTGGACAGCTCAGGCTGCCAGAGCCCGGAGGGGGCTTTGGAACCTCTCCACAGCCAGAGACTGTGAGATGGGCACTGCGGGGCAGTCGCTGGCCTCACCTGCCCAGCTGCTGCTGCAGCTCCAGCATGTACTGGTGGCACTGGGCATAGTAGCTGGTCTGGGCCTCCACGAACTCGTGCAGGCAGCGGAGATGATTCACCTGCGGGGAGGAGGAGCACAGGCAGGGCTGAGCCTGCCTGCTGGCACAGGAGCTCTGCCTGCAGCTGCTGCCTGCCCCGTGGGAAGCAGCCTGGTGCAGGGCAGTGCCCAGGGTACTGAGCTTGCCTGGGTGCAACAAGCCCTTGGGGTTGGGACCATGGCATGGGCAAGAGGCTGAGCTCAGAGGGGCTGCTCTGGGCACTGGCACTGCCAGTGGCGTTTGTGCACAGCTCCAGGGAGAGCAGAGTGAAGTGTTTGTGGCCCAGCAGCACTGCAGAGGCCACAGGGACATAGCCTGGGCAGCTCCAGCCTGGTTTTAGCTTGGGCTTTCCGGCCTGAGGAGGCTGCTGTGGCATCCTCACCAACGACCTCTTCTACCTCTGCTCCCAGTCCAGGACCCAATCGTCTCCCTGGTCTCCTCCAGGGCCGCTGCCAGCTCTGCTGCCCCTGGCACTCACGTGGGTGCTGCTGATGCCCTCCAGCAGCAGCCGTGTCACCTCTGCCTGCCGGTCGAACTCAGTCTGTGCCAGCCGCAGCTCCTGCTCTGCCTGTGGGACAGGATGGAGTGTCCAGGGCAGCACAGGGCAAGGACCCCTTTGGCCTCCCCCAGAGAGAGGTACCCCCACCCCAAACCTCCTCCACCCCATTGGCACCCAGACAAGCATGCTGCTGGGCACCACCTGCGGGTGTGACACTGGGCATGGGGCACAGGACCTCCTGGATGAGGATCTCTGAGGCCTCTGGTTGATTTCAGCCTGGTTCCTGCTGGAGCCTGCACTGGGTCACTGCAGGGCACAGACTGGCAGCTCCAGGCTCAGGCTCCTGCTGCCATGGCTGCAGAGGCTTTGCTAGTCCTGAGGCACAGCCAGCCCCGTGCCCACCAGTGCCCAGCCCAGCTGCTCCTCGGGCTCTGCTCTGCAGCTCAGGGACTTCTCCTGAGCCAGGAGGAATTAACCCACAGCTAACAGTGGGCAGCCCTCAGCAGGCACTGGGCATTCAGCCAGGCTGACACTGTAGACCCTCCTGACCCAGCAGGCAGGAGCCCTCTCCCCAGCAGGCAGCATGTTGGCACTGGGGCAGTACCAGAGCATCTGGGTGGATGGGTGCTCTGGTGCCTGCTCTCCCCTCCTGCTCCAGAGGCAAAGGAGTGTCAAGCAGGCACACTGCCCTCTGCAGCACCTTAATGGCTGCAGTAAGGTGCCAATCCCCTTAGGATGTGCTGTGCCCCAGAGCACAGAGTGGTGGTGGGCACTCAGCTACAGCTTACTGCAAGCAGAGGAGCAGAGGTTCTGTGTCCTCTGCCCCTTCTCCAGAAGGGGTACAGTGGTTCCTGCCTGGCACCACTTCTGGGAGAGGGCTTCTTTGGCCATGCTCTGCTCGTCCTGCCCCAGCAGGCTGGTAGCCTCCAAGCAGAGGCCACCTCAGAGGAGCCCCAGCAGGGCAGGCTGGAGGGGCAGCTGTGGGCCACCAGGCACTGCTCCTCTCCTGCGGGGACAGCACCACCAGCACTGTGCCAGGCCAGGCCAGGCCAATGCCCTGCCTGGCTCCTAAGCAGCTTTGCCTATTTTCAACTCCAGCTGATCTCTTCTCTTGTATCCTCAGTGTGAAGGGATCAAAGAAGGGGACTGGCACAGGCAGTGCCACTGCCTGGCTTACCGAGCTCTTGAGGGGCGCTTGCTCCACAGAGCTGGGCAGAGGCTGCAAGCAGCAGAGCTCTATGGAGTCCAGCTCTACTTGGCACCACTCAGGATGTGACCCGAGGGCTCTCCCTGCTAGCTCTGAGCACTTCCAGCTTCCTACAAAGCCATCCCTGGATGGTGACCTGGGAGGTCCCTTCCAGTCCTGCGCCCCTGGAGAGCTCTGAAGGCTGCTGACACAGTTTGGTCTGGAGGGGAGTTGGACTGGATGATCTCCAGTGCCTACAGCTGGCTGTAGGCAGCTGCTTGGCTGCAGGCAGCTGCTTGGCTGCAGGGCCTGGGGGCTGAGCAGGGTCAGAAGCAGCTGAGCTGCTCCTGCACTGCACTGGGAGGCAGTGAGGGGCTGGCACCATGCGCAGCATGCAGGGATGGCAGCTGGGGGGGAGGTGTGAGAGGCAAAGGGAGCCCACAAGGGCTCTCGGAGCTCCATGCCATGCTGGAGCTGCACACTTGCCCTGCTCTAGTCCACCAGCAGCCCTCCCCCGGGCAAGGCTCCTTGAGCATCCAGAGACTGGGCAGGACCTGGAGCTCTGCCTCCGCAGGGGGAGCGCAGCTCACCCAGATGGAGCCGGCTCCAGACCTCCCACCCAGCCCTCCTGAAGCCTCTGACCTCTCTTCAGCTCTGCTCAGGGCAGCAGCTTGGCACATGCAGATGGAGCAGGCAGGGCCTCTGCCAGGGGAGCAAAGCTGAGCCATGTCCCAGCTCTTGCGGCCCCCAGGGCTGCCCTCACCCACCCAAAGCCCTGCAGTCTGTGGCAGGGGGCGGAGCCGCTGGGGCTGACCCCCCCTGACCCCCGCCCCCAGCACCCCTCCAGCTGGGTGCTTACCTTTTCCACTTCGTCGCTCCAGAGCTGTGGGGGCCACAGAGCAGCAGAAAGGAGATCAGTGTTGGAGACGTGAAGGGGCACAGACACGCACGGCAGGGACCCGGGCACCAGCAGCCCTTCACCCAGCAGCAGCTGCTGCAGCCCTGCCCCCTGCCAGGGCTGCCACAGCACCAGCAGGTCCAGCAAGCAGCAGCAGAGGCCCCTGAACAGCCTGTGCTGTCCTGCTGGAGGCTGCTGCTGGAGGTTGCTGCTGCAGGCCAGCCCTTCACTGGCAACTGGAGCTGCCATCAGCTCAGACCAGAGGCCAGAGTTCCTCGCTTACTGGTGCCAAGAACTCAGGTCAGTGGGGTCAGAGCTCTGCCAGTCTGTGCTACCAGCTGCAGTGCTCAGCTCCAGCCACATCAAGCCCTGGCTGGCTGCTGCCTCGGGGCACAGCCTGGGCAGCCCAGACTGCAGCTGCTGCTGGGATCTGGCTGCAGGACAGCAGACAGGAGACAGGAGCAGGCACAGCCACAGGAGAGGGAGGCAGAACACACTGGGCCTGCCCGAGGGCCTTGGCTTGGCTCCCCTAGCAGACAACGACCCCCTCGGCCCTGGCTGCGGAACCCACCCGGCCCAGCTGGCAGCACAATGCCCTGCCAGCAGCTCCCCAGCCCAGTGCAGCAGGGCACACAGCCCCTGAGGGCCTCAGCCTCTGCTCGTGGGCTCCTTTGCAGACCAGGGAGGTTCACCCCAGCATGTTGGGTCCTGAGCTGGCTGCCATGGTGCCAGGACAGGCTCTGCCCTGCCCCTGTGCTGAGGCTCACCAGCAGCTGTCCTCAGGTGGCTGTGGCAGCTCTGGGTGCAGGACACCTTCAGCAGCCACCATAAGCAGCAGCTGCAGAAGCTGCCCGCACTGCTGGGGTGCAGGCTCCTTGGCTTGCTGCCTGCTCCTCTGGCCTCTGCCCTGCCCTGCAGCTCAGCTCCTGCTGTGGGCATGCAGCCTGGCACCTCTCTACCCGAGCAGGGGTGTCCTAGATGGTCCCATTCTGCCAAAGCCTGCCCCTGTGCAGCTCTGGGCACAGCCTGACCCTTAGGAAGCAGGCCCTGGTCTGTGGTGCTGCCCCACACAGCCCCTGCCAGCACAGCCTGGGGCAGCTGGAGCAGGCTGTGCAGGGAAGCTCTGCCCACAGCTCTCCCTGCCTGGATGCTGCCTTAGGGATGCCAATCGTTACTGATGCAGCTGGCTTCAGGTGGCACTTCAGGCACCAACTGCCACCTCTGAAGTGGTTTTGGAGGCCAAGAACCGCTCTGGCTGGCCAGCAGGAGTCCAGCAGGCACCTTGGTGACCCAGGTCAGTGCTGGCTGCTTACTCAGAGCCAGTCTGTGTCCTGGAAGCCTGCTCCCCAGTGCCATTGTTCCTGCTGGCAGGACTGCGAGGAGGGAGCACTGAACCACGTGGAGATGTGCCAGGGCGGAGATGTGCCAGGGGAGACACCGAAAGCCCCTCCTGTCACCTTACCGTCCTGGGCACCTCTGCAGACAGGAGCAGCCCAGCCTGCAGCTGAGCACTGGGAGATGCTGAGGGGCACTGCACAAGTGCTGCCTTCAGCTCTGCTTTGGAAAGCCCCAGGGAAGGATCAGGACAGCCAGTGCCAACCAGAGCTGCTAGGGGGCAGGGCAAGCCCAGGGCCTCTCCCCTGCTTCTCCCAGACCTCAGCTTCAGTCCCTTACTGAGCTCTCCTGAGGCCTTGCCAAGGCAGAAGCCAGAGCCCGGGGCTGGCTGCTGGCTGCTGCCATGGGGGTGATGACCGAGCAGCTGCAGCACCAGCGGCAGCCTCCCGAGATGCCTCAGCACTTTCTAGCTCTAGTGCAAAGCCACTTCTGATCCCAGCATTGCTCCCCGAGCAGGTCAGGACAGGTGTCCCTGGGAGGTCACACTGGCTGCCAGCTCAGCCTTGCCCAGCCTCCACAGGGTGTTTGCCAAGGGCTGGGCTGCCCTCTCCAACACATCCAGACCCCACTCCCAGATTCTTCCATTGCAGGCACCAGTGTTGTTCTGGAGGCTGTTTAAGCAGCAAGATGTTTCCAACATTTTAAGGAGAAGTGCAGCAGGGAGGCAGCCACAGCCCCTCTGGCAGGGCAGGGCAGGCACAGGCTGCTGGTGGGCAGCCCCAGCACACCTGACTGCAGGAGAGCCACCAGCAGCTGTGCCCCAAGATGAGAGGGGACAAAAAAATGACCTGCATTTGTAGAGAGGCCTGCAGTGCCAGTCTGTGGGGCATTGCCACAGTGACTGGCAGAGAAAAAACTCCACCTTGGCTCCCCCTGGCCAGCCACAAAGCCTCTGAGCACTCCCAGCTCTGTACCGAGCTAGGGATGTGGTGCTGCCAGTGACAGCTGGCACCCAGAGAAGGCAGCCCCGGAAGTGTTCTCCTCTCAGCTGCTCCACTAGCTGAAAAAAATGCCTGAAGATCCCCACCAGAAATGTGTGGCAGGTCTGGCAGAGACTGGAGAGCAGAGCAGGCAGCAAATGTGCTGCAGGCTGGGCAGGAGCAGCCGCGGGCGGCTCATGTCACTTAAAATGTGGAAAGCAGCAGAGCAGGAGGTGCAGGCTGGGGCTGGGTGCGCGGCAGGGGCCGGGGCAGGGCCGGCGCTGGTCTTACCGCGGAGGCGCTGGCGGAGAGCACGAAATTGCGGGGTCTGGTCTCCTNGGGGAGGTGGCCTGGCCCATGCAGCCAGACCTGGCACCTGACCAGCAGGTGCCCCCTGGCTGCAGGATGGCGCCGCCCCGGGGGGGCTCTGCCGTGCCCTGTCCCTGCCGTGCCCATGCCCGTGCCCATGCCCAGCAGCAGTGTCTTCCCCGCGGCGCCTGGCTCAGGCACATCTGAGCATCTCCCTCCCACTCGGACCTGCCGAAGGCAGCCGCAAATCTGCATCCCTCGCGTCTGAGGCCCTCCGGGGGCTCTGAGCAACCTCGTCCGCAGCTGGAGCTGTGCTCCGGGGCAGGAAGCCTTCGGTGCCGCAGGTGCTGCATACCGGAATGCAGCGGGGCCAGCTGGGCCCCCCCGGCTGCGGCTCAGGAGCCAACACAAGGTCCCTGCTGCTCTGCTCGGCCCAGCCCAGGACTGCGGCACGGCCAAGAGCCACGCCGAGGCAGCTGGCACCGCCACCGCCACGCCGGTGTGATGGACTCGGGTGCCTCGTGGAGGGCCTCGGCTGTGCCCCGGGCCGACGTGCCAGGCTGCCTGCCCACCCAACGCCTCTGGACCCTCCTGCAGGCTAACCCCTGTGCAGCTCTGCTGAGCCATGCTGGCCCCGGCACCTGCGGCAGGCTGCAAGGAGCAGCCCGGGCAGGGGCAGACTGCTCCACACCGTCTTGGAGGTGGCTGGAGGAAGGGAGAGGAGGAGTGGTCCTGTGGCGGCCCAAATCTGAGCACAGGCAGCAAAGTGCCATCAGAGAGATAGGGCAGCACAGCCCCCGGGCCGGGAGGGCAGGTCCACAGCCACAGCTGCTGCTGCTTTGGGCCCTGCAGGGATCAAGAGCAGCTGAAGGAATCTCTCCTCCCATTCCCTGGCCTCCAGGCGCTCCCAGAGCAGCCACAGCACATGGGATGAAGGTGCTCCAGCACTCCTACTTGTGTGCAAGCAGTGCCCCGGAGGGACCCAACCTCCCCCCTTCTGCTCAGAGCCCTGGGGCACAGCAGCACCACGACCAGCCCACGCTGCCTGTCATTGTCTCTGGGCTGCCTGCCCCCCAGGAGAGGGATCTGCCTTCCAGCCCTGGGCTGCCTGCCCTCCGCGGGGCACTGCTGGCGCAGCCTGGCTGGGCCGGAGCTCAGGCTGGGAGGCTGCAGGCAGCTGATGGATGCTCCTGCCCCGCCAGAGCTTCTTCTCCAGGCAGCCATCGCCCTGACCACCCTCGGGTCATGCTGCAGGGCCAGTCCCAAGGGGATAAGGGGGGAATGGATTTTCATTGCAAATGGAAAGAGACAATGAGAGGCGTTCAGAGGAAGCAGCCCCCGAGGACTCACAGCACTGCCAGCACAGTCAATACTCACATCTGCCTCACACTGAGCAAATCACAAAGAAACAAAACAGAAAGGTTAGTGAGCAGCACCGGGAGGGAAGGGCACAGAGCTGGGCAAGGCACAAGCCCAGACACCAGAGAGCAGCTCAGCTCTGGGCAGCAGCACACCCGCGGGATTCACAGACAGAAGCTGGGGGTACACACAGAGGGGAAGAGCAGCAGGAGAGTAGTGAGCTGGGAGCAGCCAGCTTGGGTGGGAGGTGGCACAAGGAACCCCATGGTCTGAGAAGCAGCCACCACGCCCAGGACAGGGGTTCTGCAGCCTGCCACGGCCACCCAGGTTTGTCTTTCCCAGCTACAGAGAAGTCCTGCCCGAGGGTGTGTGCAGGTGAGGCCTTGGCACCACTCCCCAAAGGAAGCAGCACGCAGGGGGTGGAGGGCAGGAGGTGTCTGAAGTCCTGTCCTGGAGACACAGCAAGGGGTCACCTCCTCCCTGCTCAGGATCCCTGCAGTCACCTCGGGTGGGTCTGGGTGACTTGACTGATGGCTCCTGCACAAAGGGCACTTCTGTTCACCCCACCCAGAGCCCTCTGTCTGACCCGCTGATGGAGGCTGGCACAGCTTCTCCACATGGCCCCAGGCTAGAAGCAGAACGTGGCAAGTTCTCCTGCCAACAGTCAGAGCACTGCAGGATGGCAACCTGCTGCAGCAGGGGACCCCACCAGTGCCCAGCAATGGCCTTTCTGCCTCCTGCCACAATGCTTCTGTCCAGGGAACAGCCCAGCTGCAGGGGTGCCTCAGGGCAGCTGGCAGGTGCTGCCAGGCTCAGCAGCACTCTGAAGTGCCTGTTGCCATGGCTCAGGGCTGTGCAGAGGGACCCAGGGTGACTTCCCTGTCCCTTCTGCACTGCTCTGACCTGGCACCTTTGCTGCTTGACTTGCTCTGGTTTCCCCAAAGCCAGAGGGCAAGGCCAGGCTGTGAGTTAAGCAAAGGCTTCTTGCTGCCAGCCTGACCCCATCCAGCCCTTACAGGCTCCCCCAGCACTCCTGCCTGGGGCAGACTGAGGTGGCAGAACCCCCATTGGCCTGGCACTGCTGCAGAGCCCTGGCACACTTCCGTGTGCCTGTCCCAGCTCAGCTTTTGGTTTGCTTTGAGACCCCCAAGGAAGCTTGGCAAGTCCTGAGGTGATGCCACACAAAGCAGCCAGCAGCCCCTGCCAGGCAGGCAAGAGGCAGAGGTGGCTCCAGCAGAGCTCTTCCAGACACTGGCAGCTCAGAACTGTTTGTTTCAGCAGCAAAGGGCACCTCGGGAACAGGCTCTGGCTCTTGTGCACCCCACGAGGACCCCCCCAGGGCGAGGACATTGTAGGGCACCCCGATCGTTGTGCCTGTGAAGCAACCCCAGGGGCAGGAGGAGAGAGGAGGAGGGCAGGGAGTTACCGTGGCCTTGGCCTCGGCAGCCTTGGCCTTCTTCAGCCGAGCCTTGCAGGCGTCCAGGTCCAGGCGCCGGTTCTGCAGGATCCTGCGCTCCTTCTGCAGGGCAGAGCAGGGCAGCTGCTGGGTGGGCATGGGCAGGGCCCTGCAGCGCCAGGCAGGGAGGAGCCCTCGGCTAAGGTCACCTCTCCAGCAAGCCCTGGGCCTGGCTGCCAGGGATCCAGGCTCACCATGGCCCTGGGGTGCCCTCGGGGAGGGACCTTCCCCAGGCACATCGACTGGCACCCTTCCCTGTGCCACAGAGGGCCCTGGGCACAGCTAGGACTGGGACTGCCCTGCTCTTTGTTGGGGGAGCTCTGGAGTCTTCTTTGCTGTTGGGGCAGGGAAGGAGCTGCCCCGGGGCTGTCTCCCTCCCCTGCCCCCCTGCCCTGCTTACAGCGATGGTTCTCCAGTCCCCCTCCAGGAAGTTGCGCAGGGGGGTGAGGAAGGTGATGGAGGCAGAGTGGATGAAGTCTCGTTCTGCTGCGCCCAGGCGCCTCTGAGCCTCTCCAACTTTGATCAAGGTCTTCCCTGCAAGGAGAGAGCCTCCAGCTGCACACAGCGCAGCAGCCTCTGCTGGCTGCAGCCAGCACACACAGAGCCAGCAGGGAGGCGAAGGCGCAGGGCACCCTGCCCGGGCACAGCGACCGTGCCCACACCGGCTGCCATGCCAGCAGCTCCAGGGCAGCTCTGATGCTGTCTGCTGAGGCTCTTACCCCCCCCCAACGCCCGTTCCCTGCTCCACCTGCACACTTCTCTGTGTCTCATCAGGCAGAGGCACAGGAGCAGGGCAGCAAATCAAAAAGCAGCAGAGCAGAAAGTAGCTGTGCCCTGGACCAGCTGGCTGCGGGTGCCACTGGGGCTGCTCTGGCAGGAGTGGCTATCTAACAGCCATCGATCTGCAGCGGGGCTCATGCCAGGGCAAGGACAGCTGTGCCCTCAGGCCGTGCTGCTCTGCAGCTCCACTGCCTGCCCTGGCTCCACTCTGCCTTGCTGCTTCTCCAGCTCTGCCAACGTGGGCTGCATTAGCAGTGGGGAGACCCTGCCCTGTGCCTGCAGCAGGCCTTGCTGTGCAGCCCCTGCTGGGCTGTTGGGTGCTGAGCTGCAGGAGTCACTCCTGTGCCAGCAGCTGTGCCAGCAGCAGGAGGCTGCCCTGGGGGAGCAGAGGAGCCCCCTGCCCACTGCCAGAGGCGGGGCTGCATGCAGAGCAGCAGTGTGGATCCTCCCGGGAGGGGCTGGGGGACCCCAGGGACTTTCAGCTGACTCACCATAAGGTGTCCCTGGCCCGAAGTCGTTGGCTGCCTCTGCCATGTACTGTGCCAGCAGCTCCCCGTTGGTGACCCGCGAGGGCACCTTCCGGTCCAGCTTCTCGTAGAGGAACTCCTCTACTCTGGCACCTGCAACGAGGATGCCACTGGTGGTTATGGGGTGGAAGGTGGAGGGGTAGCCCTGGGACGGGCATTCAGGGCAGCCCACCCCACAGAGTCCCCAGCAATGCACTGGACAGCAAGCAGCAGGTGAAGATGTCCTGTGCCCAGTGCTCAGGAGCGGTGCCAGGCTGTGCCAGCCAGCAGCTGGTTAGCTCTGGGCAGGGAAGGACATGCCCTGCAAAGACAAATTTCCTCCAGCCCCCCAGGCTCAGTGCAACAGGGCCTGCTGCCAGGGGGCATTGCCAGCCCCCAGCTGAAGGGCTTTGTCCTTGGGCACCAGCAGCTTACTGGGGTTGGGCTGCAGCAGGACCTCAGTCTGGCGCAGGATCTTCTCTGTCCAGTTCTTTGTGCAGTCTGCCCTGGCCAGGAGGTTTTCAAAGTGGGCATCCAGCTCAGTCTTCTCAGCCTGGCCCAGCTTCTCCTCAGTGAACTGCGGGGGGGAGGAGGTCGTTAGAAGCTCTGCTCTGCCAAGGCCAAAGCCCAGAGCTGAGGAGAGACACTGAAGGCTCTTCCAGCTCCTGCATTTCTCAGGTGTCCCTCTCTGTCCCCAGGCACCTTTCAAGGGAAGAAGGCAAATTTTTGCCCAAGAGTGAAGCAAACACTGAGATAAAAATAGAGCCTCGGTCTGAGAGGTGTTCCAGAAACAGCAACTTCTGATGAGCTCTGCTCCAGAAATGCTCCAGCTGTGAGCAGCCTGCTCCAGGTGCCCCCAGCACTTCCCTCAGGGCAGCTGCCATCTGCCTTCGCCCCCTCCTAACTAACCTTGTGCTCTGCAAGCCCACGGGGCAGGAATGCCACTGCCATCCCTGAGCCCCTTGGTGTGTTGGACAAGCTTGCGCACAACACAGGGCACAGCCTGGCACTGACTGCTGCTCTCAGAGATGGAGGCCCAAATTCCTGACCAGCAGCCTGAGGGGGTCTTACTGGAAGAGCCCTTTAGACAGCTGCACCACTGCAAAGGTGGCAGCTTGTCCTTCGAGTCCTTGTTGATGGGCACTGGCACCACTGTTATCAGGAGCTGGCACTGTACAGTACCTGGCACAGCCAGGTGCCAGGGGACTAAAGCTCAACTCAAACCCTCTGATGGAACACAACTCCTGTCTGACCTACCACATGAACCTTCTCCTCTCCCCCTCCCCAGCTCAGCTCTCCGTGGGCTCTTGGTCTGGCCTTGCTTTCTGGCAAGCTCTGTCCCTTGGCTGCTCCACTGCTGGGCAGCACAACGCTGGGCACAAGGCAAGCCAAGGGGCGAGCCCAGGAGTGAGCCCAGGAGGGGCAGGCAGCCAGCCTGGGTGAGTCCAGTTACCAGCACCAGAGTCTGAGACACCAACCCTACAGGTACCTTCACACAGTGACTTGCCTGGGCAAGAGGCCAACTGCAGCCAGGAAGCTGCTGGGTGGTGCCAGGGCAGGGTTAGGTTGGAGATGAGGAACAATTTCTGTGCTTCAGGAGTGGTCAGGGACTGGCACAGGCTGCAGGGAGGGGGTGGAGTCCCCATCCCTGGAGGTGTGCAGGAAACCTGTGGCCATGGCACCTGGGGACATGGTTTGGTGGCCATGGTGGCGCTGGGCTGGTGTGGGACTGGGTGACCTCAAAGGGCTTCTCCAACCCACAACAGTTCTGACTGCACTGCAAGGACAGGCACAGGCACAGCTCCTCCTGCACGCCTCTGGCAGCCCAGGGGCACAGAGGAGTCACCACCACACTTGGCCAAGGATCACTTTTGCAGCCTCCTCAGCACCAGCAGCCCCTGCCAACTGGCACAGCCCTTGCTGAAAACCAGTGCCAGTGAGCCATGGCCTTGCTGCTGGAGGTGCCAGGGTGGCTGCCCTGCTTTGTGCCACAGGCAGAGTCCGTGGGGCTGCACTCAGCTGCCAGCCATGTGTGAGTGGCTGAGCCTCTTCTCTCCTCCCGTCCCCGTGGGGAGCCCTGAGCTGTTGGCAGACTCTGCCAGGCTGGGCTGAGTCACTGCCATGCAGCACCCTGGGGCTTCCCAGGTATTTGGCACCATTCTTGAGTCATCTGTTGAGGAGCTTCTGAAACAAGCCAAGGCTCTTTGATGCTAGGGAAGAGTCTCTCTCGCCCACCTTCCCAGGCAGCTTTTCCAGATCTCCTCTCACTTCCAAGTCCAGCTCCAACTCCTGCAGCCTGGACTCAGCCTGCACCAGTATCTGCCCTGGCACTGCCAAGCCTAAGCCCAGTTTCCTACCAGCTGCATTCAGTCAGCTCCCTACAGCACTGTTGCACCAGATCACTGCTGGAGGCCTCCAGCATCTACAGAGAGCTGCTGCCAGCCTCTTCAGTCATCCAGCTCTAGAGCCTCCCTGTGCCCACAGGCAGCATCTCCCCATCCTCTGCAGCCAGTGCCAGCTGCCCACCCACTGTGTGCACTAACAGGGACACTTCCAGGGGCCCTGCCCAGCACCCCAGTTCTCCCCAGTCAGACCCTGGAGCTGTCTGGCAGGAGGGCTGAGTACATGCCCCATGAGCACTGCAAGCCTGGGGTGCTATGCCAGGAGGGGAAGGCGGGCAGGACCCATAGGCTCCTGTGGGGTCAGGCCACAGAGCAGCCTCTGCCTCAGGCTTCCTTTCCAGGTTGGAAAGCAGGGAATGAGCCTGAGAAGTGGGTGCCAGGGCAGGGCAGGCCGCAGCTCACAGCCCAGAGCCTGGCACAGCCTGGGCAGTTGATACTTCTGGGGGGTGCTGCTGAAGATTAACTCCTTCAGCACATTTCCACCTCCTTGTCTGTGCACAGGGAGCCATCAGGGCAGCTCTGCCTGACCTCTGACATGACTCAGTTGGACCAGAGACCTCTCCCGACCTGCCAGCGCTGCTGGGAGTGCCTCACCAGGAGCAGGGGAGAGCAGGAGCTGCAGGGAGAGCAGGGAGAGCCTCTCTGGAAGCACAGCCAGGGAGGTCAGAGCTGCACTGCCGTGTCCTGTGGGCCACTGCTTCTTGGTTGCTGCAAGTGAAGCTTTCAGGAGGCAACAGGTCCCAGGAGCTGGTGCCTTCTGTGCTGGCAGTGCCCTCATGAAAGCAGGGCAGAAGAGCAGTTTAGGGCACCTGGCTCCTCAGGCAGAACCCCACCAAGGATTTCTGCTCCTAGGAACTGCTGTTCCTAATGCAATGTCCCTGAGTTATTTCCCCTCCCACTGAGCCTGAGGGGCACAAGGCAGAGGAGCTGACCAGGCACTGCTGCCTCCTGGCTCTGGCATTGTCCTGCTGCTCCTGGACTGGTGGTGCTGGTGCCTTCTGCAGCACCAACCACTCCAGCCTGCCCCAGAGGAGAGTTCCTGGGAGCTCTGGAGCTGCCCCCCAGGCTTGCTGCACACCCTAGGGAGAGAGGCAGGGAGGGGAAGACCTTAGGCTCCTCCATCCTGCTGCAGCAAAGCTACTCCCACTTGTTCCTTGGAACCTGATGGTTGGACAAGAGCTCTGTCCTGAGCCAAGTCCAGGACCTTCATCCTGGGATCCCATGCAAGGTCACAGCACTGAGAAGCTCCATGGATCCTGCCCTGGCCGTGTCCCTGCCGCTGGCCCTGCTGAGCACCAGTCCTGTCTGTGCCCATGGAGTGATGAATAATGCAGGGCAGTCTTTGTCAGTGCCACGCTGGCTCTCCAGGAAGAGGAGCTGCATTCCAAGGCATCAATAATTCAGCCAAAGGTTGAATTTCTGGGAGGCTTGGCTGGGCAGCAGGACCTGCAGCTGCATGTGGGCAAGCAGGCTGAGAGCAGGGCAGCAGGCCCTGGCAGCAGGCCCAAAAGAAGCAAGGCTGAGCTGGGCTGCACTTAAGGCAGATGCTTGGAGGGAAACTCTTCCCCAGGAGGGCTGGCAGAGACCGCACTGGCTTCAGGAGGGCCAGCAAGCAGAGCTGGGCTGGATGGGTCCTTCTGCAGCACAGCCCTGGAGACCAAAGCCCATCAGGGCTGGGCTCGGAGGCAGCTCAAGAGCTGGCTGTGAGCGTCAGTACCTCGCTGGGAGGGAGACCCCAGTGCCCCCACCCAGATGTGCCAACACCACAGCTGCCTTGCACCATGCAGCCCCAGCTGCCTTCTGTCTCTTCTAGGCTTGGGTGATTTTGATTTTTCCATCCCTCTCCCCTCCAAGCCTGCCTGCTGTGAGCTCAGACAGGGGAACTGCAGCCCCTTGAGAGAGGACTTGATGCCAGAGCTCAGGACCCTGTGCCACTTGCAGGGTGCCCAGGCTTTCCAGATGGACACAAAGATCAAGCTGGGCCAGGAAGCTTAAACCAGGAACAGCCTCCTGCACCTGCCAGTGGATTTGGGCTGAGGACTTCCCAAAGGCTCTGAGGAGCTGCAAGTGCCCAGGCTGAGGTGCCCTTGGCCCTTTTGGTGGTCAATGGCACAAGGGCAGCAGTTCAGACAAATCTGCCTCTCGCACCCTGAGCACAGCCAGAGCCACCCAGAGCCACCCGGCCAGCACCTAAAGGCTCAAGGCAGCTCTGGGCTGGGTGCAGAGGAAGCCTCAAGAACCTGGTCCCCAGTGGCCATGCCAGGCTGTGAGCCAGAGCAGCCTGTGCCAGAGGGCAGGAAGAAGCCACTTGGGAGCACAGCCTGGGTCAGTGTGAGCCTGCCCTGGCACCTGGAACACGCTGGGTGGGGGCTGCCCCTCTGCCCTCAGAGCTTCTGCTCGGAGCTGTCCAGCCCCGAGGCAGCACCACTGAAGGTCAGCACGCGGAGGACATCTTATCTGTCACAGATAAGAGTCTATTTGCTCTCCAGAGCTCAGGGAGGACAACTTCTGCTGTTCTTCACCACCTTCCAGAGTAAGTCAACCTCTAGCTGCTGGCAGCAATGACATTGGCAGTGGGACAGGCACCCACACTTGGGCAATGCCACCCAGAGCCAGTTCACACCAGACACAAGACCTGTGATGATCTCCAGACACACCCAGGAGAGCCTAGGGTGGCCTGTCCAGGACAGAGGCATCCTGCCTGCTGCCTGTGCCAGGAGAAGTGCCAGTTCTGGAGAGAAGCTGCAGCCATCAGCACAGCTCTCTCCACAGGGGCTTGGGACCAAACCCATGTACTGGAAGGTGCAGCTATCAAAGGCCTTCCTCTTTGTCAGTGAGGATGACGAGCAAGGCCTGTGTGAAGCCTGCCTGCAGGTGCTGCATGCCCTCATGGAGCACCAACTCACAGGCTGTGGCTGCTGCTGCAAGCAGCTGAACCCCACAGCAGCTCTGCACCCTTGCAGCTGTCCAAGCCCAGAGCTTGCTGCCTGCTGCCAGGGCAGCAGAGCTCACCACGCTCTCCTACCATCTCCTCCCACAGCTTTGCTTTTCTGGAGGAGATCACAGGAGATGCCAAGAAGCCCACAGGGCACTACAGCCCTGGTGAGATCATTACTGCTCATGCAGCTTTGGGGAGACACCACACAGCTGGCCACAGATGCTCTGTCCTGGGCCTGCTGGAGGTGGGTACAGGACTGCCCACCCAGGAGCACACAAACCCTTCAGGCTGCCTGGGCTCTCCTCTGGCAGGAGCTCCTCTAAGGGGTGCCAGAAAGAGCACTGAAGGCAGCAGGGGAGGCTTGAATTGTGGTTGTCAAGCCTAGTCCAACCTCCTTCATGCATCAGGTTGCACTGGACAGGTTCAAACCAGGACTGCTCCTGCACCAGGGCCTCAAGGCTGGGTGCTGAGCAGGCTCTGCCTCAGCTCCCCCTTGCTGAGCAATGCTGCAGCCCTTCTGGCACAGCACAGAGGTGCCAAGCAGCTCTGCTGGAACACCACTGCCCAGAGCCTGCTGCTGAAGGAGCATCTCCAGTGCTACACAGACCTGAGCTGGTGCTGGGCAGGTGCCCTTCTAGAAGATCTGCTGTGCCAGAGTGCTCCAAACCCAACCTGCCCTGCCAAGAGCAGACCCCAATTGCCATTTGTGTGTCTTGGTGGTGGTGACAGGGCAGCACTCATCCACATGGCACAGGGATAGCCCAAACAGGCTGAATTCTCCCCTAGATTACCAACCAGGGAGTAGTTTTCAGCCTCTGCCATCCATTGCCTCCCTCCTTGCAGACCTGCTGCATGCTCTCCAAGCTGCCCACAAGCTCAGGGACACCACAGTGTCCTTTGTCCCAAGCACTGCCTCCTGCCATCGGCCAGCTGAGTGCCCGGGTGGGAGCTGGGGGGCGGGGGTGTAGCAGGCAGGAGCCTCCCTCACCGAACGCCCCCTGCTCTGCCATGGCTGTGTGCCAGCTCCGTTCCCACGCCTGCCTCCTTCCTACGCCAGGAGGCTCGAAAACACTCATCGGAGGCTTACAACCGAGCTTCAAACAGCAGATTTCTCTACAGCTTCGCTTCCTTTCTTCTGCTACCAAGGTCATTTGCATGAGAACAGCATCTCCAGGCTCCCATCTGCTCCTGGGCTTTGCACCTGTAGCCGAGCTCTCTGCCCACAGTATGACTCACTGGCACGGGCAGAGATCCTGTGCCCGGCAGGCCGGAGCCTGGCAGAGTCCGAGGCTGGGAACCAGCACCGCTCTGTTGGTAACCCCCACGCAGCAGGGCAGGAAGCCCGGGCCCGGGGCCACCGGCTGACCTCTCGGGCTCGATCCCGACCGGCTCAGGCTCGTCCCTCTCATTTTCCAGCCTGGAGCTGTTTGCCAGCTGCTTCTCCCCCAAAGCAGCCAGGTGCCAGCCCGCGCTGCGTGCTCTGCTCCTCATGGGTAGCCCAGGTCCCGCGCCCGCAGCTCCAGGGGCAGCCCCGAGCAGCCCCTTGCCTTTATCTCGGGTTGGTGAGGGACAGATCCCATGCCCTGAGCCTACCACCACACAGCTGCCAGGCTTCTGCAGCTCCTTCCCATCGCTCTGCCAGGATCGGGAGCTACCGACGCGGGCTCCTGAGGGGCTGAAGCGCAGAGCATCTGCAAGGCCACCTCCTGCACACCTGCCTGGCTGCCAGCAGGAGGAGCTTTGCCGTGCCAGCTGCGGGCAGGCAGCATTTGCTCCCGGCCAGGGGCTGGGCAGGGGCATCTCCGGGACTGCCTGTCCTCCGAGCCCGCCCCAGCCCGCCTCACTGCAGCACCACCGGGGGGGCAGACCCGCCCGTGCCCGGGGCCAGCCCGCACTGGCCATTGCCGCCCATGCCCAGCGCCGGCTAGTCTCGGAGCTCAGGCTCCATCTGCTAGGGCCCGCCCAGCTCCGAACTCCCCCTGCAGCCTCCCTCGGGATGGGGAACACCCTCGGCTCCGCTGGGGCCTCGATCGCGGCCGCAACGGAGATAGAGGCAGCGGAAAGGAGTCTGCGTTAAGGCCCGGGAGCAGCTCCGCTGTTGCCGTTACAGCCCAGCCCTCCTCACCTGCATGGCTCGGGAGAAGAAGACCCCCGCGTCCGACGCCAGCTTCTTCACGTTGANCGCTGCCGCCCTTTATAGCTCCGATCGATGCCTCCGGAGCCGCGCCGCAGCCTCTTAAAAGGGCCGCGGGTAACCGGTGGACCCTGCCGGCACGGGGACGGGCGTCCAAGCAGCGCGGAGGCGAGAGCGGAGCGCCGAGGTGTCACCGGAGCCGGCGGCGGGTCGGGCCTGGCCTCCCCAGGCAGCGCCTAGGGCAGCAGCAGGGCGGCGGCGGGCGCGGCCCCTTTAAGCGCAGGGAGCCGCCCCCCGCCCCTACTCCTACCCCTCCCCGCGCCGCCACC
>VWYK01085976.1:23245-54809 GCA_013399775.1 Semnornis frantzii | reverse complement strand
GGGCGTGCCCGCGGTCCCAACCGTCCCCTCCCTGCCCGCGCAGCCGCGGGGTTCGGGCCGGTGCTGCAGGCTGCCTGCGGTGTGCCCTCGTGGCACCTCGGTGCCCGGCAGGGCGGCCCTGCCTCCGCGCTGTGCCGGGAGCCGGGCCCGGTGTCGTGCTTCAGCCGGGGGGCATGTGGGGCACGGGGGGCAGTGCCTGGAGCGCGGCAGGGTCTGGGCTGCCCGCGGGTCAGCTCCTGGCCGGGTGGGTTTGGGTGAAGGTACCCAGGGCTGTGGTGAGCAGGAACGGTGCCTGCGGGCAGGGTGGGCTGAGGCAGTGGTGCCACCCTGAAGGGGCCGTGCCCTGGCACTGCGTGACCTGGCCTGTGCTGGGGTGGGTCCGAGCCAGCAGCTGCCTGAGCGATGCCTCGAAACTGGCCTTGAGGAGCTGCTCTGCAGCTGCTCCGGCAGGTACAGGGTACCTTCTGCTTCCTCGGGGGCTGCCAGCAGAGGCAGGCCGTGAAGTGGCCCTGGCTGTGCCAGCAGCACTTAGACTCCAGCCCTGGTGCCTGCTCTCCTCAGCACTGCTGCTGTCGCCAGCTCCTCGGCTTACCAGGTGTGGCTTCATGTCCTGGGGCAGGAGCTGGCCCTCAGCTGCTCAGCAGTGCCATGCCCAAAACTTCTAAAGTGCTTGGACACCTTTTGGGCTGGTAATGCCCATTTAGGCAGGGGGTAAGCAATGCTGAGGAGCACTGGTGCTGGAAGCAGCCCCTTTGGTGCCCCTGCTCATGGGTCTCTGGTGCTTTCTGTTGGCATTTCCTTCTCTTGGATTTTCCTCCACCCTGTGCCAGCTGCCAGCCCCTTCTGCAGTCTGCCTGTCAGGGTGAGGTACCAAGAGGATGAGCACTGTGCTGGGTCAGATGTGGTGGTGGAAGGCTGCAGGTGGAGGCCAGGGACTGACAGATGAAAGCAGATGGGGGTACAGAAGTGACTTCATGTGAGCCGCTGGCACTGCTGCGATCAGCTGCCTATGGGGAAGCTCTTCCTGCCCTGCCAGGCTGCAGTCCAGGCCCAGCTGCTGGCTGCTGTTGATAGAGCAGTGCTGCTGGACAGTGAGTGCAGCCCTGGGTTGGAGGAGAGGGGCAGCAGAGGAAATGGATCCTGCTTTTTTACCACCATCTGTTATTCAGCTGCCTTGGCATGTCCCACACTGGCGCATGGCAAACATCAGCTCCTGGCCTGCAAGGTCTGAGCTGCTGGCAAGCAGCTGCTCAAGTGCTATGGCTGGAAAGGGCTCCAGTGCTGGGCTGCTGCTGACCCAGGTTCTGTCTGCCAGGGTCCCTCTTGCTGGGACCACAGGAGAAGCAGTCACTGGTGGCTGCTCTGGCATGTGCAGCCCATTATGGTGCCAGGGGAGGGGCATCTCCAGCAGCCTGCTGCTCCTCCCTGTCCTCATCTCCTGTTTCCATATTGATAGCAACCCAGCACAAGCCCCAGATACCCACCCCTGCTGTGCAGCTACTCTGCTCCAGGGCTTTCTGCAGGGTCAGCTTCGAGCAGTTGCAGATGAGAAACCGCAGAGGAGCTACAAAGGCTCTGGGCAGGGGTTTGGAGACCTCACTGCAGAATTCCCAAAGGGAATGCTGAGACCAGAGGGGGCAGGGACCAGCAGCTCCTGAGAGTGTGTAGAGGCTGCTGCCAAAGGGGCCAGGCTTGAAAACCTGTTCCTGGAGGTGCTTTCAGAAGTGTTCTGTCTTGGAGCCTCTCATACCAGCAGCTGCACTCTGGCGAGGCCAGGGCATGGCCTGGCTGCAGTGGGTTGCTGGCAGGTGGGCAGGGACCATTCTTCTCCTGAGTCTGTTCAGTAACCAGCTGTGGAGTGCACCAGGACTGCAAAGTCCTTTGGTGGGTGGGCAAAAGCTCTGCTCTCAGGAGGTCTCATTGCCTTCTGGGCCTGGCAGCATGTGTGGCACTGAGCTGTGAGCTCCACGGGGTTGTTTCTGCTGCCCTTTGAAGTGCACTGATGCCAATTGGGCACTCTCCAGGCAGAGGTCACACAGGTCTGCCGCCCATTCCCCCATGGCATCCATGGGCACAGAACTGCTCTGCCCTCTGTTTCCCCTTTTCCAGCTGAAAATCTGAGGTGCTGCTGTGTTTTGGGTGGCTGCTGTGCCCCTGCCTACTGCTGTGCCCCCTCTGCCGTCCCTCTTCAGGCCATGGCACCAGCCTTGCATAACCAGTGTGTGTGGTGCTCTCTGCTCCTCTCCCTGCCTGCTACCCTGGGGGTGCTGGCTTAGCCTGCAGGGTCAGTTTGGTGACTGAACCCAGCTCTGGCACCCTGGCTGTGGGGTTGAGGCTGCTCTGTGTGGGATGACTTCGTTGCAGCCTTAGAACTCTTCAGGGTGAGTGCTACTGGGGGAGCATCCCAGGCCCTGCTGCCTTGAGGTCTTCAGTACTATGTGGAGAAGAGAAGCAGACCTTCCTCCCTCCAGTGCTGATGGGGCTCTGCAGGCCCTGCAAGGAGAGCAGGCAGCTTGCCCTGCCAGGCCCTGTCTGCAGGGCCACAGAAGCTCCCCGTGTTGGGAAGGGTGCCAGGCGCATCTGGGCAGGGCTGCAGCAGAGCTGCTAGTGCCCTAGATACACCTTGGCTCAGCCCTTCTCCTTCCATCAGCTCCTGTGCCCCTGTGGGAATGTTTGCTCTGGTCCCCCTGGCTGGGGTTCCTGCCCTGGGTGCCCCTTCCTAGCCAGGACTCTTTGGCTGGAGCAGTCTGCTGGCAGCAGCAGAGGCCACCCACCTGGATGGCTCCTTGGTCGCAGGGCTCACATCTCCTGTGTGCCTTCTGTGCCAGGGTTAGAAGCCTCCTGGGGGCATTTGTTTGGTCCTGGAGGCAGATGTACAGGGCTGGTGGAGATTAGTGCCCCCCAGGAGCCTTTCCTGGTGTCCTGCCTGCAGCACAGAGCCTGTGCCCTGCATGCAGCAGTGCCATAGACCGGGCTGCCAGGGAAGCAGTGGTGGTGCAGGAGCGAGGCCTGTGGTGGGCAGCGGTCAGAGGGCTGCCAGCTCCAGCTGTGCACTGCAGGCAGCTCCAGCTGCTGGGGCAGCTCCAGGGCCTCTGCTGGGGATGCTGAGCTGTGTGCAGAGCCTGACCCCAGCGCTGGGCTGGGCCTGAGCTCTTTGTTCTGCACCTTGAGCCCTAGATGGTGTCTGGGGCGGGGGCGGACTAGAGCACATCAGAGTTCACCTCCCCCCAGACTACCTTTGGCACTCTTGCACAGGCTCAGGCTGTTCTTACTGTCTGGAGGAGCTGCTTTAAGCCCCTAGGTGTAGTAAACTGAGGACAAATCAGTGTTTGTTAAAAGTCAGGAAAGAGTTGCCTGCTGGATCTGCCTGGCCCTCAGCTGGCAGCTCTCTGGCAGTCCCTTCCCTGGGAATGCATCCCAGTGGGCAGCACTGGCAGAGGGTGTCAGCTCCCAGGTGCCCCAGCACTGCCCCCTCTCTGAGCTTGCTTTGCCTTCTCTGGGCAGTCGCAGCCACTTTGGAGCTGGGCAGTTGGTGCAGCTCAGACAAGGGTTCATGGTGGCACCACCTAAGTGCCTGCTGTGGCTGTCAGGGCACAGATGAAGTGCACAACAATGCATTTGCCTCCTGCCCCAGGAGGTGGCTCCGAGTGCTGTGAAGCTGCTACTGCTGCCTCTGTCCCATCAGGTGACAGCTGAGGTGTCTGAGGAGCTGCTTAGCACAGGCCTGGGTGCTGTGCCTGCAGGAGGCACCTGGCACTGCTGGCCTCTGTGGGCTGCACTTGGGGTGAGCAAAGCCATGTGACAGTGGCAGCAGGATGGACTTTGCAGCCACAGACACACCTGACCTGCAGCAACACACCTGGCCACAGAGCTGCTCCTTACTGCTGTTTGCTTGCTGCTGTGGGGTTTGGGAGGAAGGGACTGAGGCACCTCTGGCCTCTAAGAGGTTCCATTGCTGCTCCCCAGTTCTCCCTGGGGGTCACTGGGCTGGGAGCTGCTTGCAGTGGAGGCCCCAAGTGCCCCCAGTGATGGGTTGCAGCAGAAGCTGCTCTCTGCCCTTTGTCTTCCACTGCCTTCAGCTCCTCCTCTGCCTCCTGTGCTGCCCATGCTGCTGGTGGTGCCGGCGCACAGGGAGGCAGATCAGGGAGCTGATGCAGCTGAAGGCTCACCCACTGCAGTGGGGGGTGGGGAAGGATTTGTCTGGGGAGTGCTGGCTGGCAGCTGCTGGCACAGGGAGGCAGGAGGAGAGATGCAGCTCCCTTGCAGCAGCCCCCGCCCGTGGTGGATTACAGTGGCTCTAGGCCCACAGCCATGGCACTGCCGTAAGCTATCTGGCAGACATCTCTGCTGAAGGGTGCCAGGCTCCTCATGCCTGCTGCTGGAGCTGTGTGAGCCCTGCTGCCACCTCAGCCCGCTGGGCTGGGGCAACTGCAGCCTTGCAGCAGTGCTGGTTTGCCCTCTGCTCCCTGACCTGGGGCACCAGCTGCCCCAGGCTGTACTGGCAGGTTTGTGCCCATGGAGCTCACACTTCCTCTCCTTCTCTCCCCTAGGTGACTTCTCTGGGCAGCTTTTAGCTTATGTGAGCCTTGGGCCAATATTCATCATCGTTGGCTTTGTGACCCTCATCATCTTCAAGAGGGAGCTTCACACGGTGAGTCCTGTTCTGCCTTTCCTCTCCTGCTGCTGCCAGCTTCACACCTCCTGTCTGCAGAGGGCCAGCTCCAGTGGGAGATCTGCACACAGCAGCTGAGGCACTTTGCACCTGCACTGGGTGCCAAGGCTGCCTGGTCGTTGGCTGCTTGCTGCTCTGTGCCAGCTTTGGGCATTCTCTGCCCCAAAACGAGGAGGGAGCTGTCTGGGGAGCTCAGGAACACTGTTGCAGAGGGGGAGCACTCCCAAGATCCAGTAGGATCTTAGTACCAGGAGGTTCCTGCAGGAGCTGGGGCCACAAACCAAACTCTGCAGGTGCCTGGGGACTGGACCTGTCTGCAGTGCTGCTGCCCAGCTGTGGCTCCTGCAGCAGGGACCAATCTGCCCTGCCCCTGTCCACGTGGCCTAGGGGGACTGGTGGTGTCTGACTGCTGTGCTGGGCACAGGGCTTGGTGTCAGGGACAAAAGCCCTCTAGGAGGGATAAAGCTCTGTGACATTTGCCCTCAGTGAGCAGATGAAAGTGGGGCCAGGGGAGGCCTTTTGGCAGCATTTCTGACACAGGCCCTGGTGGTGTGGGGACCAGGTGTGAGGGGACCTGGCGGGGGGCACTGGCTGGTGATGAGGCCAGAGCTGGAGTTGGTGCTTTGTGGGGGGCAGGAGCTGGCCAGCAGCCTGGCCTGCAGGACATGGAGTGGCAATTGCTTGCTCAGCTGGAAGGGAGCTGAGAGCTATGCAGGCAGAGCAGCAGCAGCTGGGAACTGCAGCACAGCAGCAGAGGACTCGGGGAGTGCTGTGGAGTGTGGGATTGTAGAGTTTGGAAAAGGAAAGGAAAGTTGCCACTGGGTCAGCTCAGGGTGAGGCTGAAGTCAGCAGCTCCAGGATGGAAACACTCAAAGAGGGCAAAGCCAGAGAGCCTCAGAAGAGCCTTCTTTAGCTCTACCCAATAGCAGTGTGGGCATTGCCCCTCTTGGGCACTGGGCAGAGGCAGTGCTCTGGAGCCTGCCTTGGTGTGCCAGCAGAGCTGCTGGGCAGGCTCTCCTGTGCCCCTGTGCATGAGGCTGTGCACAGACAGTGCCAGGCACAGGGTGGGCTGGCAGAGCAGCACTGCCCTTCCTCGGGCAGAGGCTTTGGAAGCTCCTGGCATTAGCTCAGACTGGAAAGTGAGAGCTGTGGTTTGGGTGGGCAGGGTGGGTGCTGATGCCATGACTGCCTTGCCTTTGCAGATCTCTTTCCTGGGGGGCCTGGCCTTCAACGAGGGCATCAACTGGCTGATTAAGAATGTCATCCGGGAGCCACGGCCATGCCAAGGTACGGCAGGGCACCTGCCTGCTGCCAGGCACCCTCTGCTGTGCCTCGCTTTACAGTGGAATGCTCCCTGGGGAAGGGGCTGAGGGCATTGCCTCTTGGCGCACGCTGGCTGTGGAGGTGTGGGTGTAGGGGGACTGGCAGAGCCCCCCGGGCAGCTGCTGTGTGTGGTGCAGACCTGAACCATGCTCTTCCTTCTGCTCCACCCAGAAGCCCACTTGGCAGTGACCACAAAGTATGGGATGCCCTCCAGCCACGCCCAGTTCATCTGGTTCTTCTCTGTCTACTCCTTCCTCTTCCTCTATTTAAGGTAACAGCTCTGCCTCTGCTCTGGGCTCTGCTGCTGCTGCAGCACCTGGGGCAGGCGGATGGCTCCTGGCTGGGTGCCAGTTGGGTGGCCTGGTGGGACTGAAGCTGAGGAGCAGCAGGGGGTGGCTGTGGCAGGTCTGTCTCAGCCTGTGGCTGCCAGTGCTGGGGACAAGGCTCTAGTGGGGGCTCCTGTCCCTGCCTGGATGCAGGTCTGAGTTGCTTTTTGTGAGCCATGTTGGCCTAGCAGCGTGGGGCAGAGGGGGCATGGGGGGAGGACAGAGGAGCTGCTTTCTTCTTGGGCTGCCCAGTTTTGCCTGGGGGGCGTCAGCAGTCCTATAGGTGACACCTGGTGCCCTCCTGCGTGGCCTCCTGATTCATCTCCTGCAGCAGAAGCTGGCCTGTGCTGTGCTCTGCTCACCTGAGCTGGGCACAGCTGTGGGCACAGCTCTGTCCCCAGGCTCCAGCTATGGAGCAGGACAGAGCCCAGTTCCTGACGGTGCAGTGGGCAGCAGGGGGCTGCCTGCTGGGCATGCTCAGCACTGCCTGTCCCACCACTGTGGTACCAGGGGGCATTCCCTGGGAGCAGCAGGGCACAGGGGGCTGTCCTGTGCTCCTGCGAGTGCTGCCGCGGGGCAGTGGTGCCCTGCGTGCTGAGGGCTCTCCTCCCTGGCAGGATGCACCAGACCAACAACGCTCGGTTCCTGGACCTGCTCTGGCGGCACCTGCTCACCCTCGGCCTGCTCGCCGCGGCCCTGCTGGTCTCCTACAGCAGGTACGGAGCCTCCTCTGCCGCTGCCCCCTGCGGGCCCTGGCAGCCTCCTCCTGCACCACTGCCCTGCTCTTGGCTGCCTCGGGCACACCAGAGCTGCCTCGAGCCTGCTGTGCTGCCCTGAGCCCGGCCACGAGCCAGGCTGCTGCAGCTGTGCTGCTTCTTGGAGGCATTTCCAGACCCAGAGCTGAGCTTGCAGCGACCCCCAGCAGCTCCCTGGCCACAACCAGCCCCACTGCCTCACCCCCTACCACCACTCACCCTGGCACAGCCCTGGCTGTGGTGTGGAGCTTGCTCCAGCTGCTCAGGCTGACCCTGCTGCTTGAGTGGTTAAGACTCCTGGAGCTGTTGGCCTGCAGGGGTTGGGTGTGCTTAGATCAGTACAGAAGAGGAAATTTCCATCATGGTTTGGAGGTTTTTTTGCCTTCGCAGATGTAAAACAACCCAAAGCTACCCAGGGCTGAGAGGAGCTGCAGAGGGCAGGGACTGGAGGGAGGTGGTAGCTGTGGTCCCCACACTGCCTGTACCCTTCAGGACCAGCTCAGAAGAGATAAAGGCTCCGAGTCAAAGCCACATGAATTGGAGGCAGTCCAGGGGCCTGTGCTAGGCTGAGGCTCAGCTGCTGCTGGCTCTGCAATCTGTGGGTGGGAGGAACTCCTGAGCTGGCTCCTGCAGGGTGGTTTAGGCCAGGAGTGGTGCCTGGGGGTCTGCAGGGGTGGTGCAGCCTTCCTGCTGCAGCAGAGTCCTGCCAGGAAGGCTCTGCCTGCCTCAGCCTGTCAGCCCCAGCTGTGCTGCCTTGCAGAGGCCTTGTTCTGCTGCTCCTTTGGAGGAGCCTCTGGTGGGAGCCCACAGTAAGAGCTGCTCAGCGGATCCGGAGGGGAGTNTTCTGGAGGAAAGCTTCCTCAGGGCACCTGGGGGTCTGCTGCAGCATCAGCCCCTGTGTGGTGCCTGCTGAAGCCTCTCTGCTGACTGCTGTCTCCCACTGCAGGGTTTATTTGCTGTATCACACCTGGAGCCAAGTCCTCTACGGAGGTGTGGCAGGAAGCATCATGGCCATAGCCTGGTTTGCCTTCACACAAGAGATCCTAACTCCTCTCTTCCCAAGGATAGCTGCATGGTGAGTCTCTAGGCTTTGTGCTCTTGGGGCTGCTGCTTTGCTCACTGCAGGAGTCCCTTGCAGTGAGCTGGAATTACCTGGCACAGGAGAATGTCCCTGGTCAGTTGCTGTGGGCATTGCACCTGGCAGCTGAAGTCAAACAAAGGCAAGGATGCTTCAGGCTCTGCAGCTTCAGCTGTGGCTGCATAGGGCCTGGCTGCTCAGGAGCTGCTCAGAGCTACCTCGTGCAGGAGAAGCTCTGTGCAGGAGTGCAGTGGCTGCTGTGCAACCTGCCTGTGCCTGCTGCAGGCACTGCAGAGGTCAAGTGTGCCCGGGCTGCATGAGCAGGGAAGGAGCTGTTAGCTTGGTAAAGCTCTGCTGAGGCTGTGGCTGGAGAAGCTGCTCAGGACCTTTCCTAGTGTCTGAGCACTGAGTGGCACTGTAAAGTGTGGGAGAGTCTGGAAACACTGCATGGGGCAAGGGAACATAGGATGGGGGGGATTCAGTGCCACCAGGAGCCCTTTTCCCAGCCCGGAGGGCAAGGGAGCATCTTTGTCTGGAGCAGGATTTGTGCATTCTGTCTGTCTGGAGCAGAGCTGGGATCTGATTCTTTCTTCCTTGCCCCACCTTGTCCATTTTCAGGCCAATTTCAGAGTTCTTTTTAATCCGAGACACCAGCCTGATCCCCAACATCCTGTGGTTTGAGTACACAGTCACCAGAGCAGAGGCCAGGTGAGTGCTGGGCACCAGGGCTGGGGCTGCCTGCGCCTGCCAGCTGCAGCTCTTTGTTTTCTACCCCTGGAGTGCTGCTGTGGGCAGATCAGTGCAGGGGCTGAGGCTTAACTGCTGTAGCTGGAAGGCAAGAGCTGGGATCGCAAATGTTCCACTGAAAGCATCTCATAGACTCATAGGACTGGAAAGGACCTGAAAGATCACCCAGTGCCAAGCCCCTGCCACGGGCAGGGACACCTCCCACCAGCACAGGTTGCTCGAGGCCTTGAACACCTCCAGGAGGAGCACAGTCACAGCCTCCCTGGGCAGCCTATGCCAGTGCCTCACTACCCTCACTGCCAAGAATTTCTTCCTCCTCTCCAGGCTCAGTCCCTTGCCCTCAAGCCCCTTCCCTGCCAGCAGGTCACAGTCCTGCCCCTGGCTGCGAGCCCACACAGCCTGGAGCTGGTGGCTGTGGGACTGAGGAGCAGGGAGGGTACAGAGGGGGCAGCTTCGTTGGTGCTCGCTGCAGCCCCCGGGCCGTGCCCAGCGGCGTGCCCGGAGGCCGCGGCGGGCAGGGGCTGAGCCTGCCCTGTTGCCGTTGCAGAAACAGACAGCGCAAGCTGGGCACCAAGCTGCAGTGAGCCCAGGGCTGGCCTGAGCGCAGCCACGAGCGGAGCTGGGACAGCAAAAGCCTTCCCCAGCCGGAGCGAGGCGCAGGCAGGGACCCCCCCGGCCCTGGCAGCCTTCGCTCTGCTCGGCACCAGCCGGATGCTCCCTGCTGCATGTGGCACCTGCGGGAGCAGGACCTCGGCCTGAAGAGCACTCGCGGGGTGGAGCCTCCCCCCCCCCGCCCAGGGGAGGGGGGACAAACCCACCTGGTGTCGTGTGTGGGGTGGGCGGCCCGACCCGACCCTTCCCGTGACTCTTGGTTTTCAGCATGAAATACACAAACTATTTATTTATTTTTTTAAACAGAACTGTGGTTTCTGCTGGGGGGAGGCCTCCAGCCGGGGCTGGGTCTCACTTTCCCGCGGGGAGCTTCCTTGTGGAAGGAGATGGCAAAGCTGGCCTGGAGTCGGTGGCACTCGCCTGGGGCTCTAAAGTGTTGAAGCCTTCCTAGGGAGGGCAGCAGGGGCAGCAGGCCCTGGGCAGAAGCAAGGGAAGGCTCTGTCCTGGGAGCACAGGAGCTGAGGCTCTGCTGCTGCTGCAGCCTGAGGGGAGGCACTGAAGGGCACTGACCCTTGTGCTGCTCCTGCAGTGCCATGTGCCAGGGCTTCTGACTCTCTCCCAAGGGGCATCTCCTGGTGGTTCCATCTCCATATTGCTCTGTGGTCACCTCTGGGCTGCTGTGAGCCCTGCAGCTCCTGCACCCAGCATGGCACCAGCAGGCCCCAGAGCAGTGCTGAGCTGCAGGCAGCCCCACGGCTCACAAACTGAGGTGCTGGGCTCTGGCCTGGGCACTGCATTTGTGCTGCTTTCCTGTCAGAGTTCAGGGAGGTGTGAAGACCAAAGTGCCAGCCCTCAGCGAGGGCCAAGGCAGTGACTAGGCACTGGCTGGAGTGCTGCAAGGGTCCTCTTGGCATCCAGCCCTGAGCTCAGGCAGTGAGCTGGTCCCAGCAGAGGCTCCTGCCAGCTCTTACAGCCTGGTCAGGGCTCTGCAGCAGCCACCCTGAGTGCCGAACTCCCCCAAGCAAGCTTTGCTTTCCATCCTCCTGTTGTGACCCTCGGGGCAGGCAGCTCCCTGGGTGCTGTGTGTGGAGTGTGCTGGGGCAGTGCCCAGCATCCCCTGGCAGGGGCTGCAGCAAGGGCTGTGCAGGGCCACTCATTGCTCTGGTGCAGCAGTGCAAATGCAGCTGCACCTGCAGAGCAGTGTTCAGAACACAGCTGAGAGGCAGCTCCTGGGCTGGTTCAAAGCACTCTCTGTGCCTTCCCTGCAGCTATGGCAGCAGAGGGCAGTGCCAGTCCCACCTGGGTCTCTGCCTGCTTTGCTGTCTCCACGGGACTCAGGCCCCTGCCCTCTCAAGCTGCTGCAGGAAAGTTTCTGCTCAGCCTGAGGATTTTTGTGTTCTTTTTGAGGTTCTCATCTGTGCTTACTGCCAGAGGAGTTTGTGTGATCAGGAGCTGCTGCAGGAGGCTGCACACCCAGTGGGCAGCAGCGATCCTGAGCTGGCAGAGCAGAAAGGGAACTGCTGGCACCTCTGTGCTGGGGCAGCTGTGGGTAGGGCCCTGCACAGCAAATGCTGTCGTGACTGAGCAGGAGCTGGGGAGTGTGAGCAGAGCTGCTGCACCTGGAAGCCTGGGTCTGCTCTGCAGGGCAGCAGAATAGCACAGCAGCTTCCCTGAGGGACATCTGCTGTGCCCTGGAGCAGCTCTCTTCAGAGGGGACAGACAGGGCATGGTGGCACCAGATGTTTCAGCTGGAAGCCAGCTCCAGACTGGTACTGATCCCCTGTGGGTGCAAACTCATCGACCTCTGCCAAGTCACCCTGCAGAGCCAGGAGGGAGCTCACAGCTCCTCCCCAGGGCTGAGGCTGGAAGGGGGCCTGGTGCCCAGCCTGGCTGGCACCCCTCTGGCTGCTAGGGAGCACCCCTGGAGAACTAGAGCACAGGAAGAGGTTTCAGCTCCTCAGAGCACAGGAGGGTACAAACCTGCTCCACTTCTGCTGCCTTCAGACCCAAGCTTCCTGCAGTAACCCTTGGGAGTGAGGAAGGAGGAAGAGCTCTTGTGAGGCCCTGCAGAAGTCTCCTCTGGGCTGTCTGCAGTCTCCATCCTCTGCCTGCTCTTGCTGTACCTTTCCAGGAACCTCTGCAACACCTGATGAGCAGAGCTCCCTTGAGCACCCCATGGAATCCTCCCTGAGTGCTGCTGTGCAGGCAGGGGGTTGGAGCTCTCCTGCCAGGAGCTTTCCAAACTGGGCTGCTGTTGCTGGGATGTGCTGTGCCAGCAGCCCTCTGTTGGAGGAGGCTGGGTGGAGACGTGGACAATAAAGGGAGCTGACAATGCTGTGGTTCCCTGGTCTCGCTGTCCCCATGCCACAGCCTCCCAGGAGGGCACCTGTGCCAGCCTGCAGCCTCTGAGGAGGCCAAAGCCTTGCTGCAGCACTGCTCTGTTTATTGTGTTTCAGCTGATTCAGCATTTCAGAACTCTGCATGGCATGGACCCCCCAGGGAGCACAGCACCCACCATGGCCTGTGGTGCCTGCAGTGGCACCCAGAGCCCTGGAGCTGCCTGAATGCTCTAAGGCTGGGCAGCTCTGAAATCATTTGTTCCAAGTGGTGGCTCTTCTGGAAGTGAAGTTTTGTCCTTAATGTGCCTTTAAGACCTTGGACATCTCCTGATGGAACACAGGAGGCAGGAACACAAAAGCTCTGCCCCTGAGTAGCCTGCAGGAGGTGTGAACCAGGACAGCACAGGACAGACTTGCACAGGGAAAGCCTTGCTGGGCTGTCAGAGTCCTTCCCAAGCCCTCCTTGGGCAGCCTCATGAACCTCACTGCAGCTCCAGGGACCAGGAAGAGTCTATGAAGTGACTCCTGTATCCCTCAGTGTAGTCATCAGCTGCTTGCAGCTGCCTTCAGCTGGGGGATCCAGATCCAGAGCAGCTCAAACTCATGAGATGCAGCCAAGCAGTGCTTTGCTTCATCCTGAGCAGGTCCTTCCCTTCCAGAGCCTTCCCTGGAGACAGACAGCAGAGGGCCAGTCTGCAGCACCCCTGGCACTTCTGTGGCACTGGTGGATGAAGGCTGTGCAAATTTCAGGAGACTTCAGCAAGGTCCCTGGGGGGCCTGGCCCTTGCTGTGCCGTGGGCACGGCAGGGCTGGGGCTCAGGAGGCTCCTGAGGCCTCTGCTTTATGGTGCTGTCCCAGCAGCCACCTCCTGAAGGATAGGGGACTTGAGTTCAATTCCTCCTGCAGAAAGGCACCAGAATTCCTCCTTCCCTGTCAGTGTGCCCAGTCAAACACAGGAGCTTGGGTGTGCAGGGCCCTTGGCAGTGGTGCTTGAACAAACTGCTGTGCTGCAGTTGGATGCTTGTGTGAGCTGCTGTGGCCTCAGTTGTGCCAGCTGGACATGGAAGCACCCTCAGCAGGTCATCCTCTGGCAGAGCAGAGCTGGCACAAACCTGAGCAACCCTGCAGTGAGAAAAAGCTCCAAGAGGCAGCAGATGGCTTGGACTGGCCCTGCAGCCTGCCCCAGTGCAGACATCCACAGTGCCTCATGCAGTGAATGGGGTCTGGAGGAGAGCAGGGTTGGGGCTGCTGAGCAGGAGGCAGCTTCTCTCCTTCCCTCAGTTCCAAATTCCAGTGCAAGGCACCTGCTGACTGTGCAGGTGGTGATGGCAAAGCTGCCAAGAGCTGTGACAGGAGTTCTGTAGCAGCTTTGTGGGGGAAGAGTTTTATGCTGAGCCTGAAAACCAAGGGCCAGGAGCACAATGCAGGCCTAACAGAGCTCAGACCACCCCCAGAAGCAGCAGGAGCACCTTGCCTGTGTGCAGGGGGTCAATGTGACAGGGAGGAGATCAATGTGACAGGGAGGAGATCCCTGGAGCAGGGAGACTCCCAGGCCTGCAGAGCATCAGCACTGTGCTTCCTGTGCTCCTCCACAAGGATTCCATAAAATCACCTTTCAGTCCTCTCTGGGGCCCTGGAGCTGTGCTGGGCAAGGAGAGGAGCAGCCCAGTCCTGCTTCAGCCTGGCAGGGGCCTCTTGCCAGAGCCTGCAGGCACCGGGGGAGCCTTGCTGAAAGCAGCTGAGATGTCCTGCAGGGTCTCGGCTGAGCTTCCCCTCGGCGTGAGGCACTGGGAACCTCTGCCTGGGGGTGGCCCTTCTCACTGGGGGGGGCTGCATCGTGCTTCTGCCTTAGAGTTTGGACCTGGGGGTGGCCTGCAGCAGGGCCCTCATGTCCAGCAGAGCCTTCTCCAGGTAGTGAGCCATGCGGGCAGCGTTGGTGTCGGCACAGCTGTTGAAGGCGGAGATGGCGAAGTTGATATGGTCCTGCATGGGGTTGTAGCAGATGCCGTAGCCATCAGGGACCACTGGGCCAAAGCACATCACACAGTCTGTCTTTGCTGGCACCTGTGGGCACAGTGTGGGTAAAGGCTTCCACCCGGGCACAGAGATGGAGCCAAGGAGCACCAACAGCTCCGGCAGCAGCAGCTGCTCCCCCCACCAGCAGAGAGCTCCAGAAAACAACCTCCTTGCTCAGCCCCACCTCCAGCACACACGGGCTGAGCCCCACCAGTGATTGCCAGCAGGGCAGATAAACTGAGCTGTCCTGGCAGCTGCCTTCAGCTGATCTCTCCTGTTCTTCTGGGCAGTTGGCTTTGGTTATGGCTTGAGTTTAGATCAGAGCTGCAGCTTTGTGGGGCTGGTGGCAGGCTTCAAAATGTCTGTCCCCAAATAACAGGGACAGGAAGGAGGCAGAAGAGCAGAGCTGTGCCCACCTGGCTGGTAGAGAGGTTGAAGTGCATGGCCACGGCGTAGGCAGTGTCCATGAAGAGCTCAGGCATGCTCACCAGGTCCTCGATCGCCTGCAGCTTCAGCCCCAGCAGGTGCCGGTCGATGGCGTTGCCCTGTATGGCCTGGGGCAGGGAGGGAGGCCCAGGTGAAGGCAGGAGCACAACCACCAGAGGCTTCGGGCGGACAGCTCCGAGTGCTCCAAGGCAGGAGTCAGCCCTTGCCACCCTGCAGGGTCACCTGGGACCTGCAGCAGCACTGGGACCACCCTTGCATGGGGCTCCCTCTGCTTGCTGGGGTCCTCCTGCAGCTCTGGCACTAGGACCTGAAGCTGTTTGCATGTTTGACTCTCTCCCGGGGGATGCAAACCCCCAGCCAGGGAGCCAGGACTGGGATCCTGGCCTAGAGCATTCCCTGAGCAGCAATCACCCATGGCTGAGCAGAGGAAGCTCTCAGGGCCTCACCCCTCCCCAGAGCCCTCATTTTGCAGGTGAAGCCCCAGGCCTGGCAGCAGAGGACACTCACCATGTCTGTGTACTCCCTGTGGGCCTGGGCAGCTCTCCTTAGCAGCTCTGTCTTCTCCTGCTCCTGGGAACACACAGAGCTGCCTGAATTCTTCTGCAGAAGGGAATACCTCCCTTGGGGCTGGGGGAACTTCTGCTGGCGTCAGACTGAGCAGGTTTGAGTCCATGCTCAGATTTGCTTTTTGAAATAATTTTGGCTGTGTTACTCCACTCTGAATGGAGTTCTCCACCCAGCAGCAGCAGGTCTCTAAGAAGCTAGAGACTTTTAGAAGGGACATCTCTGTGGTGGGGTTAGAAGTGTCCATGTCCTGCTTCACAGGCTCTCAAGCATGGGAAGGGAGACACAGCTGAAACCCACGTGGTGTCACTGTGTCCCAGGGAGGTGGTGGAGTCACTGTCTCTGGAGGGGACCAGAAAAGGAGTGGATGTGGCACTTTTGGACATGCTGGAGGTGTTGGGTAGAAGTTGGACTCAATGCTCTTAGGGAGCCTTTGCAACCCTAACACCTCTGTGGTCCTATCCCCCAAGCCCTGCCCTGGCTGCAGGTCTGCCCAGCTGCAAACTGTTGATGCAGGCTGCCCAGAGGGCAGCTCTGCTCCAGCCCTGCCCAGCTGCTCACCGCCTGCCTGGGGCTGTCCATGGCCTGCACGAAGCGCAGCGAGGCGGTGGAGGCGGAGCGGATGGTGTCGGTGCGGCCCAGGCGGAACCTCCGCAGTGAGGCACTCTCGTAAGTGGCACAGGAGTGCCCATACATCCTGCAGGGAGATGGCGTCAGGGCCTGCCCAGAGCCCCTGTGGGTGCCAGCCTGCCCTGGGGCTTCTGCAGGAGCAGGGCTGTGGAAAGAAGGCTCCATGCAGCAAATCCCACCCGTGGCTGACCCTTGCTGCCCCCTTCCTGGGAGCAGCCTCCATCAGTGATTCCTGCTGCTCAGTCCCAGGGCAGGGGCAAAAGGTGGCCCTTGAGGAGCAGCCCACAGCCAGAGGCTTGTCTGTGCCACCTCCGTCGAGCTCACACACCTATAATAGGCCAGCTGCAAGGCCAGTTGGATGAAGGCATCAGGACTTATCTTCTCTGACTTGGGGAAGGCCTTCCCAAAGTGATGGAAGACCATGACCTTGACATCCAGGTCTTCAACCATTCTGCAAGGAAGGGAAGAGGAAATGCATCTTGTTGCTTGTTGCTGCAGTCTGAAGGTTTGGATTTGCATTTGCCAGGCTCAGAGCTCAGGCCACCTGCTCCTGGCCTCCCAGCACAGGGCTCCACCACACAGAGGCTCTGGACAGTGCCAGAGAGGAGCTGTGCATTGGGCACTGCTGGAAGCCCTCAGCAGGTGAGAAGGGCTTGGGTGGGTGTCTGTGCTGCAGTGCCCAGGAGATCCAGCACTACATGGGGGTGGATCAGGCATTGCCCCTTCCCAGCATCTCTCTTCCTGGCAGGGCTGTGGTGTCCTTTCAGGAAGGTTTGGTGCTGTTGGCCCAAGAAGCCACTGGGAAAACTCCCTGGCTGCAGTGGGAGAAACCTCCATGAACCCTCTGAGATGCTCCAAAGGCAGAAGAAGATTCACAGCCTCAGTCCCTCTCCAGGCCTCCCCCTGCTGCACCCTTACATGTTGAGGTTCTGCTTGGCCTGCTCAATGTCGTTCTTGATTTCTGGGGTGATGTTGAACCGCAGCTTCTTGGGCATGGGCAGAGGGCTCAGGGGCGACGTCTCCAGCTCAGGCTTCTTCCTGCACAGAAGTGGAGGTGCTTAACCAGACGCCGAGAGGAGGCTCAGCTAAACACAGCAGGATCCGGGTGGAAAGGCACAGGAGACCTTCCCCAGCACTCGTGGCAGCAGTCAGCGGCTGCAGCGCGCTTGGCAGTGCCTCCACAGCGCCCGGGTGGCTGCCCAGCTGCAGCACTGCACTCACGTGAACTCCACGATGTGATCCAGCAGGGCCACAATGGGGGGGCCCTCGGAGGGGGCATGCTCATAGACCAGCCCGCAGGAGCCATCCTCAGCGACGATGAACTAGGGCAGGAGAGGACAGCGCTGAAGAGACGGCAGGGAGTGGGGCAGGAGCTGCCCACAGCACTCAGCAGCTTCACTGCACTGCTCCCGGGGGCAGGGCCTGGCGCTGCACACGGCCGAGGGGACACAAAGGTCTGCCTGGGCAGAAGGGCAGTGGAAGCCTCTCGGCGGGGAGCAGCTCAGCCAGTGGCTGCTGCGTGCTGATCAGAGGGATGCTGCGGGATGGCAGCTTGGGCTTGGAGAACCAAAAAGCCACCAGGATGCTGGCAGCAGGCAGAAGTGACAAGCCTGGAGGAGACCTCCAAGCAGCTCCCCCCAGCCCAGGCTGCACTCCTCTTGGGCTGAACATCCACCTGCCAGGGGCACAGGGAGCTGCTGCCAGGGCAGCGTAGGCAGGGGCAGCAAGAGGAGCTCCAGTCCCTGGGGCAGGAGGAGGGGCTCATGGTGACTGCCAGGGGCCCCACAGCCACCGCTCCTGCGCTGCCCTTGCCCCACTCTGTAGGCAGCAGCAGAACTTCCCTGTGGGAGGTTTCTGGGATCCAAGAGGGAGCTCTTGCCTGGGCAGCACTCACCTGCAGGGTCTTGTCAAACCATCTGTTGCCACTGTTGAGGTGGCTGCCGCCCCCGTGCAGCATCTGAGCGGCCACACGGCTGCTGTAGACGTCGTGGGAGACCCTCGGCATGGGCGCGTCCAGGCACACGGCGCAGATGCTGCTCTCGATGGCTCTCACCGACTCCTTGTTGGTCCTGTCTGCCGGGCAGCGCCAGGGGGCAGCTCAGGCACCACCACCCTCCTCCAGCAGGGCTGTCAGCAGCTGCAGCCCCTGCCCCACGGCCCCCCCACTTGCAGAGCAGCCAGCTCCAGGATTGCAGCTCTAGCAGCCTAAGCTCCACCTGCAAACCCTCCAAACAAAGCAGCACCACTCTGCAGTGAGCCAAACCACCCCTTTGAGAAGCACAGCTCTCAGATCTGGCCAGAATGAGCTCCCAAAGGGAAGAGCTGAGCAGAGCACAGAGCTGAGGGTGCTCCTGGGGAGCCCTGGCATACCCTGGGCTCTACAGACCTTTCAGGAGGTTGTTGTAGGCTTTTGCCCAGCTGTTGCGGTGGTTGGTGGTGAGGATCCCAATGGGTTCCTTGTTTGTCTGAAGAGAAGTGTTCCAGATCTTCTCCAGCTGAATGAAGAGCTGCTCAGTGCTGAGGGGACTTCCATCGCTGTTGTAGACATCCAGCTCGAAGAACTACAGGTAAGAAGAGCAGACAGAGACACGGCATGAGAGGAGATCTGCAGTGTGCAGCCCCAGGATCAGGGAGCAGCTGCTTTGAGAAGGTAAGACCTGACCCAAGAGCTCAGCTTGGAGGAGAGCTGTGAGGGATGCTCAGAGTGAGCCCAGGGCACAAACAGTGCAGGATAAGCAGCCCAGAGAGCATAGTGACAAGAGCTGCTGAGCCTGGCTGTGGGGGCAGGGTTGGCTATGCCACTGCCACCTGGAATTCCCAGTTCCAGATGTGACCTCTGGGCTCTGAGGGGCAGGAAGGGCAGAGACAAGAACCAGAAGAGTCTCTGCTTTGCTGGCTGCTCAGACAACCCCAGTGAAGGCCTAAGGGATAAAGGGAGCAGGCGCAGATCCCTGCCGAGGCAAAGACCTGCTCAAGCAAACTTTCAGCTCTTCCCTTTTCCCCTGGAGCACAGCTGCAGAAGGCACCTGGGGGCAGGTGCCCTACCTGGAAGTTGTGCACCACAGCTATGTGCCTGGACTGCTTCTTGCCCTTTGCATAGTTGACGATGGAGTCCCGCTTGGGCCCGGGGATGCGGCAGGAGGAGAGGATCTGGTAGTACTGGTTCATGCAGAGAGGCTTCCCTCCCATGTACTCCACTGGAAGGGTCTCACTGGAGACAGCAAGGTGGGGGAGAGGAAAACAGATTAGCAAAAGGACCTGCACCCCCCAGACAGGCACAGGCTCAGCCACACAGCTGCTGTCCCTCACTCCAGCAGGGGCCAAACGTGTTGGTGCTGGTGGTGTCCAAAGGGCCTGTCCTGCCCCATTCACACCCCCTCTCCTAGGAGGGACTACACAGAATGCCTGCTTGGCCTCTCCTTTGGGAGGGGAGAAGGAAACACTGCTCTGTGACACCATGGACCTGGCTGCAGCAGGGAACCCAGGGCACGAGGCACTTGGAGATGTGTCCTGTGGAGCAGGGCAAGAGGAGGTCTGGGGCCAGCACCTGGAGTGGTGAGAGCCTGATCTGTTGCCTCCTGAGCCCCTGGGGCCCAGCAACCCCTTCAGCAGTCCTGCTCCAGCTCCGCTCCTTGTGGCTAGCCCTGGGCCTCGCCAGGTTGTGGTGCTGGCAGTGTGCTGGTGAACAGCCAGGCCTGCTGGGCAGAGCTCTGCTGCTGGGCAGAAGACAGGAGGAGGGAGGAACAAAACCAGGGCCTGCAGAGCTCAGCCCATCCAGCTGGGAGGTAAGGCAAAATGAGGGAAACCAATTCCTGAGCCGAAGCCTGCTCTGTGGGCACAGAGGGTGCAGCTCCAAGGGGTTGCCAGTCAGGCTCACCCCACTCCAGGCCCTACATGTGCCAGGGAGGAACAAGATAAGGAGAGAGAAGTTCTTTTGCTGTTGCGCAGGGGTGGCCTTGGCAGCGAGCAGCGCTGGGGGCTGAGCTGCCTTCTGCCTTCTCGTCAGGGGCTTCCTGACCAGGCTCAGCCCCTCCATGGCAGCAGGGAGCAGGCACCAACTCACTTGTCAATCATGGACTTGAAATCCAGGATGCCCTTGATCAGCTTGGCAGCAAACCTGGAGAAAGGCAGTGTGGAGCTTCAGAGATGTCTGCAGCTGGGGCTGAGGGCTGCAGACTCCTCTCTGCTCCTTAGCCAGTTTGACCTCTCTGGCAAGGCCCCACTGTGCCCACCTCTGGCTGGCTCCTGGAGCTGCTGCACAGCCCTACCCCAGCACTCCCTATTCCATGTCTCCCTGGGAAGCTTTCAAGCAAGCAGAGGTCAGTCCAGATGCACAAAGGAGCCTCTGGCAGCAGAAGCTTTCACTGCCTGCTTGGGACTTTGCCATGCCCCAGCTCTGAGCCTCTGCATCAAAGCATCTCCAAGGCAAGAGGACTTCTGTCCCCCCCTGAGTGCTGTCTCCCTGCACCCACGACTCAGCACTGCTTAGTTCCCTCCCAGTCAGTGCTCTGCTGCTAATTCAACTCTTCAGAAGATCCCCCTGGCCCTGAAGAACCAGAAGCCAAGGCAGACAAGCTGCAGCTGACACCAAGGTGGTTGGTTTACAGGGGCCAGCATAAACACAGCCAGTGCCAGCTGGGACAGCCTGTGACCAGCCACAGCAAACTGCTTGGCTGGCAGCAACAGGCTGCCCAGCTCTGACTTGGGAGCTCCCACCCACAGATGGGAGAAGGAGGCAGGAGGTCACTGTGGCAAAAGGTTGTGGTCAGCTGAGCTTTGAAGTGCTGCAAGATTGGTGTCTGCAGGCAGTGCCGTCGAGATGTGCTCAGCCCACTCACCCCTAGGGAAGATCAAAGAGCACAACTCCAAAGACCTAAGTGGTGCTGAGCACCACATCAGACACCCTGCAGAGTGCTCTCGGTGCGAACTCTTAACACCTGGGCAAGACAAAATGCTGGGAAGCACCAGCAAGGGAGCTGTGTTCCCACCCAGGGAGTGGAGCTGGGCTGGGGGGCAGCTGGGGAGGGGGCAGCTGCTGTGCAGCCAGGGCAGAAGTGCAGCACTCTGCTTGCAGAACCTCTGCTGGCTGAAGGTTTAACCTCAGCCCACACTGCCAGGCCCTGTCTGCAGTCAGCCTTTAGGTTGGATTTGCCATGGGAGCAGCTCAGTGCCACTGGCTGGGACATTGGCAGTGCCCAGACCTTACCTTCTGCTTGGCTGAGCTCAGAGTGAACAATGAGATGTGCCCAGCAGCCCTTTCAGTGTCCCTGCAGGCCTCATGCTCAGAAGGGAGGCAGCAGAAGGATTTGTCCCCAGCCCGCTGCTCCCTGCCAGAGCAGGAGGAGCTGAGCAAAGGTCAGTGCCGAAGTCCAGCAGGTGGATCTAACACCCGTGGTGGTAGTTGGGGATTAAAGGGAGGCCACAGGGAGCAGAGGGCATGGCAAAGAAACGCTGGGGTGGGGAGGCTCTGGTGCTAGTGGTTTCCTGCCCCACAGCTCACAGGTGAGCTGGCAGAGCAGGGGCAGTGCAGGCAGGGACAGTCTCTGCTTCCTGTCAGCCAGCCCCCGGGGCCCTTCTGCACACCCCTCATGCCTGGGCTGCTTTTTAGGCCTCCTCTAACTGCACACAACCATCTGCCTCTTGGTGTCAGAGACAGCCTCCCAATGCCTCCTGCCAGGCTTTGGCCACTGTGCAGCGCAGACTAAACTGCAGGGTGTTAGCTGCTGGCTCTGGAGGCTGCCCCTGATGAAACCCTCAGTACTGCAAGCAGGAGTTGCCTTACCCCTGGCAGCCTTCCCTCCCCACAGGACCACAGGGCATTTCTACCTTTCCCAACCCTCCTCCCTGTCCAGCAGAGCCAGCTCGGCCCAGCCAAAGCCCCAGAGGGCAGAGAGGGACTTTACCTGAGCTGGCCTTGGCGATCCAGAAAATCCTGCTTGGGTAAAACCACTCCTGGGCTGGAGTGGACCACGACTGGCAGGCGATACTCCAGGTAAGCTGTCTTCAGCCACCAGTCTGAGAGCTGGCACAGAGAAAGGCACCCTGCAGGCTGCTGTTCAACCCCAGCCCAGCTGAGCAGTCTCAGCATCCTGCCCCCAGCTCGTGCCACACCAGGCAAGCAAACTGTCTGGGATCTGTGTGTGCAGGTGTGGGGGGGTTAGCATGGCAGTGAGAGCTCCCCGGGGCAGGACTCGAGCAGAGGTCTCCTTCAGCTTCCCAGGGCAGCTGGGTGAGGCTGGCAGGGGCAGCAGCTCCCTACTCTGCTCAGCCAAGGCCTGCCAGGAGCCCGTACAGCTCAGGGACAGCAGTAGCTGGTGATGCAGGCAATGCCATGCAAAGAGGGGTGCCAGGGCGTGCAGCCAGCATGCTGCAGGTGTGTACCAGACCTCCCCCTGCCCAGCCAGTGCCTACCCAGTTCTCTGTTTTCTTGGCTCTCCTCTCCAGGCCCTTCTGCAGCCTCTCCCCGACGCCCCCTGGCCTGCGGAACTCTGCCACCAGCTGCTGCGTGTGGCTCAGCTCCTCGCGGCTGACGATGGGCTCCAGGGCCAGCAGGTAGCGGTCCAGGGTCTGCTGCAGCGGCGGCACGGGCAGGGCGGGCAGTGCCACCTGGTGCAGCTGCAGCCTGCCAGGCAGCCTGCCCCAGGGCTTCAGCAGCCCCTGCGGCCTGGCCTGCAAAGCAGAGAGCAGAGGTCGATACTCAGCTTCCCCCGAAGGAGCCTCACTGCCTGGCAGTGCCCTGGCAGGGGCTGTGTGAGGAGGGGGCTGACACCCAGTGTCCGCTGACAGGAAAGGAAAGGGCCTGAAATGGTTCCAGGGCAGGGTTAGGTTGGAGATTATGAAAATTTTTCTGTGCTGCGAGTGGTCAGGGACTGGCACAGGCTGCTCAGGGAGGTGGTGCAGTCCCCATCCCCAGAGGGGTTCCAGAACCCTGTGGCCATGGCACTTGGGGCCATGGTTTGGTGCCCATGGGTGATCCTGCAGGGCTTTTCCAACCCAAACAGTTCCATGGTGCTGAGTATCAAACAACCTGGGTCTGGGGGTCTCCAGCCCCCTCTCTGAGGGGGCTCTGATGTCTCAGCATGGGAGCAGAGCAAGGCAAGGCACAGGTCTGTGCCTGCTGCTGGGAAGGGCTGCAGGACAGCCAGGAAAGAGGCAAGGAAGCTGCCAGCTGCCAGGACACCAACTGCTCACTGGGGGAAATGCTGCCGGGGGAGGATCCATCTGCCCCTCCCCAGGCACCTTCCAGCTGAGATTCTCCATTCCCCTGGCAAAGTCGAAGTGTGCCAACCCCACAGCAGAGCCGTGGCAGAGCTCCTCATCTCCTGTGCCATCAGAAGCTGCTGCTCTGCTTCTGACAACAGGACAAGCCTGGGGAGGGGAGCAGGACCCTTATGCCAAGGCAAACGCCCTCTGGCTTTAGTGGAACTCAGCTAAGTTTAGGGCAGGACCAAAACTGCCTTTGGTGTGCCTGGGCAGGGATCGGGCAGGGCTGGCAGAGCCCTGGGCACTGCTCCTCCATGCTGCTGGGCTGCTGGGCACTGTGGCACTCAGCTCTACTAACAGAACCTCTCTCCAGTTCTACCAGTATGAGAGTGGCCAGATTACAGGAGCCTTTGGGGATGGAACAGGGAGAGCTGTTGAGGAAACTGAGCCATGCCAAGAGGCTCCTGGCATCCGATGGGGTCCTGGGGCAGTGGCAGCCTCAGAAGGCACCATCCTGATCCCCTGGGTGGTGCAAACTCAGCTGCTGGCCAGGCAATGACCTTGCTGGTGCTGCCCGCAAGGGATCACAGCAACCCCCGGGGCTCCGGCACCCCTCAGCGCGAGACCTTTCCATCGCTCTCTGCAGGTTTCAGCTTCCTCTGCTCCTCCCACCCCTGCACCACTGCAGCTCCACACCGCAGCCTGTGCGGCCAGCCAGGACCTTCCCTTTGACTTCCATGCCCACGAGAACTGCCCCCCAGCAGCTGAGCACAGAGAGCAGCAAGCTGAGCCTGCGAGGTGCCAGCCCCCCCCCGAAAGTGCCCTGTGCTCCTTCCAGGACCCGCCAGAGCCAGCTTTGGAGCAGCAGAGTTGGAGAGCAGCTTTGGAGCAGGACGAAAGGAGAGGGGCCGGGGGAGGTGAGCCGTGGCCGTACGGTACCTGCTTGGCTTGCTTCTGCTTCCTAGGCATGGCTGGCAGGACAGAGCAGCTGTGCCTCGGCCTGGCCTGGCTTCGTCCCGCACCTGGCAAGGCTGCCCGGGCAGGGCGGCACCTCGTTAGCATGGTGCCACCTGACTGCTCTGCTCAGAGGGCACAAGGCCAGACCCGGGCCCAGGAGAACGCTGGGGGAATTGGGCCATGGGCTTGCGCCACCTGCCACGGAGTTGCCTCCTGGGCAGCCCTCCTGCTGCCACCTCCCAGCGGCCACTGTCTGCCAGCCCTGCCCGGCTGGGGCTCGCTGCAGCTCCCTGCCCAGGACCATGGCCAGAGGGGACAGCTCTGGGGACGTAGCTCCCTCAGCCTTGGCCTGGGCCAAGAAACAAGAGTGGCCATTGAGGGAGAGCCTGAACAGCAGCCAGGGGAGACCCCAGCACGCCCGGGGGATATGTGGAGCCTGAGGGCAGCTGAGAACTCTCCTGCAGGCCTAGACAGTGACTTGGTGCCACTGGAGGAGATGGGAGCAGCTGCAGTCTGGGGCTCAAAGCTGTATCTTGGATGCCCTCACCTCCACCTCTCCGTGGCAGGCTGAGACTTTGAGGAGCTCTGAGTTGTCAGCGCCTGAGAACACCCCAGAACAGGTCTGTGCAGAGCAGGGACCACAGTCCCAAGGGACACCTGCAGGTGTGTCTGACGGACTGAGGGCAGGCAGGGCACAGGCGCCCACACCAGCAGGGCACAGGTAGGGCACAGGCAGGGGACAGGCTCCCACACTGGCAGGGCACAGGCAGGGGACAGGCTCCCACACCAGCAGGGCACAGGTAGGGCACAGGCTCCCACACCGGCAGGGCACAGGCAGGGGGCAGGGCCCCACACCGGCAGGGCACAAGCAGGGGACAGACTCCCACACCGGCAGGGCACAAGCAGGGGACAGACTCCCACACTGGCAGGACACAGGCAGGGGACAGGCTCCCACGAGGATGCTGATTCCCAACAAATGACTTCAGATTGTCTCTGGGGTAAAGGTGAAGATCCCAACCCCAGGGACTGAAAACTCCACGTGGTGGCAGGGAGTGAAGTGTGTCCCTGGCTCATGGCCTCTGTCGGGTCCGAGGTCCAGCCATGGCGCTGGGTGGGAGCAGGAGCCGCGATCCCAGCAGAGCAGAGTTGCCTGCAGCCCACCCCTGCCCACAAGCGGCAGCACTGCATGAGGCGTGTAGCACTGCCAGCTCTCGGGCTGGCATCGCTGCCCAGCCACGTTCCAGAGTGGCAGATGACCTTTCCCAGAGCCTGTCAGGCTGGAGCAGAATCCACCTGCAGGCTGGAGCTGGGAGACAGGAGGAGTTTCAGAGGGGTGTCCGATTCCCAGTACAGCCGCATTTAGTGTCGGGTGGCAGAGCTCTGGCTTCTTTTATTTTTAAATCTGAAGCCGGAGGGCCCCTCGAGCCCACAGCCCTGCCTGGCCCCGCAGCAGTGTCCCCGGGAGCCGTCCCGGCGGCTCTGCCTCCTCCCGCCGCGGTCAGCGCCGGCTGTAAGCGGCTGCCGGGGCGGGGAGCGTGGGACAGGCTCTGTGAGCCCCGCGGGTGCTCTTCGGGCTCCCCGAGCCCCTGACCCGTCCCTGCCAGCCCCGAGCCCTTCACCTCCCCTCCGACAGCTCCGGTGCCCGTCCCAAGGCACACGGCGGGCCCGAGTCGGCTTCGGATCCGCTCCGCAGCTGCCTGCCTGCCCCGCTCTCAGCCGCGATCCCCGGCACACAGAACGGGCCCGAGCGCTGCCCCCGGCACCGCCCCAGGACCGAACCGAGGGAGTGGGGACTCGTCCCCAGGCCTGAGCAGCGGAGACGAACCCTGGCAGCGGCGACGCCGCGCTCGGGCCGGGGCGGCCTTGGGGCAGGGAGCTGCAGAGCCTCCTCCGGCCCTGCCCCTTCTGCGCGCCCCCAGGCAGCCTGGAGCGGAGAGGCCCAGGGCTGGGCCCTGCCTGTTGCCGTCCGCTGGTTCTTGCCCGTTGCCGAGGCCCGGAGCTAGCCGGGCGTTGTGTGGTACCTGCCCGGCTCGGGGAACTCCCGGGGCCACTTGACCGCCGCCAGCCCCTTCCCTACCGCCCCCTGTCACCGGCCCGGCCGCTATCTCTCGCCCCTCCGCCCCGTCCGGGCTCGGTTGGAGGCTCCCCACCCGGCCTCCCGGCGGCTGGCACTTACCACGGCCCTCGCCACCGCGGCTAGCATGGCTCCGCGTCTACCCCCGGGCACCAGCCGCCGCAAGGACACCGGGCGCCGCCGCCGCCGCGCTCGGCCGCCAGGGGGCGAGGCCGCTCTGCCGCTGTCTTGAAGTTGGGCGAAGCCTGTGCCGCCATCTTGGGAAAGGGCAATATCCCGCTGTGAGGGCAGGGAGCGTCGCGGCCTGTGTCCGAGTAGGAATGCGGCTCTTCCCGGACCTGGTAGGGAGCTCCGTCTCCCCTCCTCGCTTACTCGTTCCTCATGCCGCCGCAGCGCCCCGCATCCCTAGGGAGCCGAGGAGGCTGTGCCCCGCACAGGGATGGCTGCTCGGGTCACGACGGTGTCCGGAAAGGTCCACGCCATCGGTTGACAGCTCCAGGAGCGGCAGGGCCGGGCGGCGTGCCCTGCTCAAAGATGGCCGCCGGCGGCTTCGGCGTGTCCGGAGGTGAGAGGTGAGGGGTGGCGGTGGCGGCGGCCGAGCCGGGCTCCGGGAAGATGGCAGAAAGCGAGCGGCGGGCAGGTGAGGGCGACCGGGCAGGGCCGGGCCGAGGGCCGCTCCGGTGCCTTCTGGAGTAGGCGCTGCGCTCGGGACCCTGAAGCGGTGTCCTCGGGCGGGAGGGGCTGTGTGGGCCTCATGCCGCACGGGGTTCCTGGGGCTCGGGGTCGGAGCTCCAGACTGCGGCGGAGCAACGGCAACGATTGCCCGGGCCTGCGGTGGGGCGAGGTGTGAAGAGGCTTTGCTGAGTGTACGGAGGACCCCTGGAGTCCCCGGGCCCTAGGCCGGACCCCGGTGGCACCGCAGCCCCGCTCAGGGTGCAGAGCCGTGACCGGCACCGCCAGGGCCTGCCCCCCAAGACAAGGGTTCGCTTGGTGCTCCCGGGGCGGGCCGCGCCCACAGCAGGGGTCGGGCCGGGGGAAGCTCCGTGCCGTGAGGGCCCCGGGGTGCATTGGTGCTCCCTGGCACCTGTAGCCCCATGGATGTGACTCAGTTTCCCTCGCCGAGGCGGCAGCCGTTTCGTCTTTGTGCCGGTGTACGAAGTCCATCTCTGGGCTGAGCTCCGTGCCCCCTCCCCACCTGTCACACTGGAAGGGTCTCCCTTGACCGTCACGCCCCAGCCCCCTCTGCTCCTGCCTCGGGGCTCTCGTGTAGCGCTGTGAGCCCCACGCTCGCTGCCTCCCTCCCCGGGTTTCTGTGTCAGTGCAGCTGGTAACAGGTGAGGAGCAGTGTGCTGGGCAGACAGTGCCCGAGGGCTGCCAGAGGGCGACCAGAGTGACTGGGCTGAGTGAAACCCTCCAGGATTTCTGGGGTGAAGAAGCTGAACTGGGAGTCTCCGACAGGACTCATCGAGGCTCATCAGCCCCCGGGGCCCTTGGCAGGGGTCTGCTCGCCGCCCCTTGCTGCTACAAGCCCCACATCAGGAGCACAGTAGAGTCCCTCCGGTGTCCTGGGCTGCTTCTGCTCCTCGGTGCCCCGGGCCGGACGGCCTCTGAGAGCAGAGCTCTGGAGAGCCTGGGGCAGGAGCAGGGCCGGGGCCTGCACTGCGAACCGGACGAGAATCCCTGCAATGTATTTGCATTAAATACCCCGCCCGGGGCTCTCCCTGAGCTCTGCAGGACCTTCGCGGCTCTCTCGGCGTGCAGCTGCTGCTCCGGGCTGCCATCTGCTGCATGGCTGCCGCTCTGTCTGCAGGAGGGTCCCCCTGAGAGGGAGGCAGTTCAGGCTGATCCCTAAAAACAGGGCTCAGTGCTCCAGCCGCATCTGATGCTTGTGCTCTCCAGAGATAAGGAATCAAACCAGCTGGATGCTGTCTTTGTTATCTCCTGGCACCAGCCCTGCTGGCTGGCTGGGGAATGCATCTTCAGTGGTGAAAACAGACACGAGGGCACCTAATGCCATGCTCTGAAGCCTTGAGTGCTTCCATGTATGTTCTGCAGGGACCAGAAGGACTCAGTGAGATAATGGCACAGGCTGGGGTGGGTTTTGTTTGCTCTCTGCCTCCCGAGAAATGAGTGTGGATTTCTGAGGAGGGAAGGCAGAAGATTTCTCCTTCTCCACTGCTGCTTTTACCTCTTCTTTGCCTCTCTCAGGCACCTCAGAGGAGGAGGCTGCTCCCCTCCAACAGAGCTTCATGATCCCCAGGAAGGAGATCAATGTGGTGTCCGACATGGCCAAGTGGAAGCGCTCCCAGGTACGGCTCCAGGCAGGTTGCTTGGGCGCGCCTGGCACAGCCAGCAGGCAGAGCAGGTTGAGGCAGGCAGTGGGAAGTAAACTCATTTGTGTCTGAAACAGAGGATTCTGGAGGGCAAGGAGCTGGCAGGGAGGAGAGGAGCCTGTCAGCCAATGCTCTGCGAAGGAGTGAGCCAGGGAGAGGCCAAAGGCTGAGGGTGACCAGAGATGGGCACAGATGGTGACTGCTCCCTCCCAGGAAGCTCTGTGAGATGCTGGAGACTGCTCCCTCCTGCCTGCCCTGCACATGACATCAGCTCTGGGTTACCCAGGGCTGCTGGAACTCAGCTGCTGCTGCCTGGCCCTCTCTGGGGCCTTCCCACCTTGCTGTGCTGGAGAGAGCTCTGGAGCCAAGGCCTCAGTTCCTGGAGAACTGTTCCAGCATGTGTGGGCTGGTGGAGCTGGCAGGCCCTGCCCTCCCCTCCCTGCCTGGGGTGGGTGTGGTGGCAGCCCAGGCCTGTCCCACCTCTCAGGAGCACGTTCTCACTTGGTGACTGCTCCCTGATGCCTGAAGAGAAGCTGCAGCTGTGGCCAGGTCCCAGGCAGAACTCTGGGTGCAGCTTCCTCTGCTGAGTCTCCTGGGCTGAAGGGCTTGCTTCCGGACAGGAGTTCTGTGCCAGGGAGGTGGCAGTGTGCCAGTCTAGGATCTTCAAAGGCTTAAAGCTGGGGAGTTGCACTGCGTATGGTGCTTCAAAAGGGCAGCGTGGTGAGGAGCCTGGGCTGGCTGCCACTGCTGCATGGTGCAGGAGCATGGGAGGGCAGGAGGAGGACAGGAGAGGTGGCAGAGCAGGAGAAGCAGTGCAAGGGAGTCTGGGCACGGCCTGGGAGCTGTGGCAGGGAGCGGGTGGAAAGGTTCTGGGTGCAGCACAGGCATAGTTTGGGACTCTCCTCTGTACTCTGCAGTGCTGCAGGGCTCTCAGTGCCACCTCCCTGCCCAAAGCTGCGGGCCCTGCCCTCTGGCTGTGCCAGGGGTCTGGGGCAGGGCCCGGGCTGAGGCTGTGCCTTGTGTCCGCAGGCGTACGCAGACTACATGGGCTTCATCCTCACGCTGAACGAGGGCGTCAGGGGCAAGAAGCTCACCTGCCAGTACAGAGTCTCAGAGGTAGGAGAAGAGTTTGCATCCTCTCTTTTCTTGCCTTTTTGGGGTTTTTCCTGTTTCTGCAGTGGGCAGCTCCTCTGACAGCCAGGGGGAATCAATGCAGCTGGGTTCTGCTTGAGACTGCAAATGTCAGCCTGCAGGACACAGAGGCTCTGCCTATGCCTGCTGCACAGGAAATGAAGCAAGTTACAAATGGACAGAAGCTGCTGGTGTGAAGTAGAATGTAGAAGGGACCTCTCTGAACCCTGTTTTCAGTCTGGCTTTGAGCAGTGATGCTGTGAAGATGTGGTTTGGCCTCCTGGCTGTGGGCTGAGGTCTGTGCCACTGCTGCTCTCCCTATGGCCTTTGTGGGGCATGGGGCACTTGCCCTGTCCCTGGGCTTCCTTACTGCAGCACAAATCTCAGTCCAGGCTGTGGCTGAGCTGGGCAAGGTGTGGGCACCCCAGGGGATCTCATCCCCTGGCACTGCAGGGCTCAGGGCAAGGCCCTGGTGGGACAGCGTGGGGCTGGAGACAGGTCACTGGCTGAGCCTGCCTTGCCAAGGGGTCTGTGGAGCCCCTTTGGAGCTGGAGGGGAAGGGCAGATGTCCTCACTGGTGCTCCTGCCTGGCCTCAGCTGTGCTCACCACTGTCAGGAGGGCCCTCAGGGTACTGCCATGGCCTGCAGGGCACACGGTGGCCACCAGCTTCACTCTGTGTTGTACACTGCATCCCCCTCCCCTGTCTGCATTGCAGAGAGGAGGTTCCTGGGTATGATTTCACTGCTGAAACTCATCATGGCTACGCAGGAGAACTGGGAGTGAGATCAAGAGTGGGGAGCAGACTGGGCCCTGTGTGTAGCTCCATGTGGGGTGGGAGGGCAGCAGAGGTGGTCTCTGCCCTGGTGATTCATGTCTGAAGCTGGCAGCTTAACTCCAGCCCTCCCTTCTGGGAGCCCAAGTGGGGAGGAGGAGCTGCAGTTCCTGGTGGGGATGAGGGATAGAGTCCCTCCCTCGCAGGCTTTGTGTCCACCTTTTGTTCCTTCAGTTCAGCAGAAGCTGCTGTCAAAGCTGCTCTGCTCTCTGCTGTTGGCTTTCACCTTTTGAGTTCTGTCCCTGTCAGGATCTCGCTGGTTCCCAACCGTTCGGAGCAGCCCCAGGGAAACAAAGCTGTGAAAGCCAGCAAAACAAAGGGGGTGGGAGCCCCTTTTCTGCAGCCCCTCTGAGCTGGCAGCTCTCTGGCAAGAGCTGTTTCAGGGCTGCATCCCTGCAGCAGATCCCTCTGGAGTCCCAGTCCAAGTGACAAAACACAGACAGGACCCTGGGTGCCCAGGCAGTGGCAGGGGGCCTGTGCTGTGCCCCATTCCCCTGGCAGCAAGGAGAGCAGGAGCCTGTGGCTGGGGCACAGGTGGAGCATTCCCAGGGGCTCCTTGCTGATGAGGTTGCCCGTTCTTAGGACTCCTTTGTAGATCAAACTGCTTAGCTCTGCTTTTAAAGGCTCAGCCCCTCGTGGCCTCTGCTTGCATCTCTGCTCTGCTTTCTTCTCCTTTGCTGTAGCTGCTGCTGTGCTTTGTGCCAGCCTCATCTCCCTCCCTGAGCTCTCCTCTGGCAGGTGACCTCCTGGAAGCCTTCCTTGCCGTGTCCTCGCCCCCACTGGCTGCTGCTGCATTGTCAGGGCAGAGGACTTCTGCTGCGCTCTGCAGGGACAGCTCCGTGCTTCCAGAGCAGCCAGTGTGGACACCAGGCCGGCTGCTGGCCCCTCGGGGGGCCGAGCCCTGCTGGGACCTGCTGAGCTTGCTCTGCCCCTGCCGAAAGCTTGCAGGGAGCTGTCTGGGAGTGCTGGAGGTAGCTGCCAGGCAGCCATAGCTGAGCTGCTGTTCGGGCTCCCGTGCAGCCTGTCGGGCAGGAGGCCGTTTGAGTGATCCTTCTGACTGCCTCCCCCTCCTCCTCCTCCTCCAAGGAGAGCTTCTTCAGAGGGATCCTGCTGCAGCTGCTTGCCAGGGCTGTGGCTTCTGTCAGGGAGCAGAGCAGCAAGGGCAGGGAGGTGGCTGCTGGCCGTGGAGGGAGCAGAGCTTCCCAAGCTGACTCCGTGCAGCTTGCCCTGCTTCCAGCAGGGCTGTGAGGGCACCGAAGATGCTCTGGCTTTAGCTTTAGCAGCTGCCCCTCTGACAGGGTCCGAGGAGCCCTCGGGGCAGGCTCAGTCCCCTGAGCAGCTTTGGCTGCTGTGCTGCCTGCTCAGCACCTTTGCCTGCCTGGCTCCTGCTCCCGAGAGCTGCTGGCAGGTCTGTGCTCTGCAGGAAACTCTCTGCTTTGCCTTTGGGACCTGCAGCAGACTCAGGGTCAAGGGGATGCGAAATCAGCACAACGAGAAGAGCAGAGGGAGCTGGGGTGGGGTGGG
>VWYK01085976.1:632-15737 GCA_013399775.1 Semnornis frantzii | reverse complement strand
CGCCGGCCACCCCGGGGCAGCAAGGCCAGGGCCGTGCCAGCCCGGCGGGGGACCCGTGGAAGGTGGTGGTGGCAGCGCCAGGGGAGGGGCTGGCGGCCAAACATGGCCAAAGCGGCGAGCTTCCTGGCATCCTGTGCCCGGCAGTGCCAAGTGCTGGTGCTCAGCACCGTGCTGGCTTGTCAGCCACGCAGCAGCACATGGTGGAGGGCAGTGGGGAGTGCTCAGCCCCCAGCCCCAGAACCACCCAGGGGCAGTGGAGCTGCGTTGGTACCTTCCAGCAGCAGGCGTGCCCTCAGCCCCCTCTCGCCCCAGCCCCAGGCAGCAGGGTTTTGCCTCTCTTGCTCTCCCTCTCTCCACTACGGGCTGGTGCCACACAGGCTGTGCAGGAGGGCAGCAGCGGTTCCAGAGCAGGTGGATCAGCCCTGCTGGCACTGGCAGTGGGCAGCAGTGGCTCTGGGGGCTCCAGGCCTGTGTGTGCATGCAGGGAAGGGGTTAGCTGCTGGAGCCTCTGGTCCTGAGCAGCAGTCCAAGAGATTGCTCTCTCCCCACGCTCCTCTGAGCCCGAGCTCCTGCCTTGTGGTTTCTGATGTCATGGGAACTGCCGGAGGGGCTGCCTCGCCTCGCCTCTTCTCCCCGAGGGTCTGCTTTTGTTCACGGAGGAGAAGGAGAGACAACAACCCAGGGGATCTGCCTGTGACTGTCCCCCACAGCAGCTCCCCCCTGTCCTCCCTCCTCCAAACCCCTCTCGCTGGGGGAGGGACACTGAGGATCCAAAATCATGGAGAGCCAAACACAAAACATGGGAAGCATCTGCTGTGGGCTGGAAGCTTCAGAGCCGCTTTGGAGAGCAGGCCTGGAGCTGCTCCTGCCTCCCCCAGAGCCCTCCTCTGCCAGAGGCAGGTGTGGTGTGGGCTGTGGCCCCCGGGGCTGCTGCCAGCCCATGCTGCCCTGTGTGCCCCAGGGAACAGCAGCCGGTGGTGGCTGTCTGGTGGCTGCTGCCTGTTGTGGAGGGGAATGGCAGTGGGGAATGGCAGTGAGTCATCCTCCTGGAAGGCTCAGCAGGGCTGCACTGGAGCCTTCGGGGAGAACGGGCACAGCATGGAGCCAGGCTCTGCTGGGGGCAGCAGGGCTTAGGTGGGGCTCTGTTGCTGCAGCCATTACAAGGGGGATGTGCAGAGAGAGGGGTGGTGAGGAAAAGACTGAGGGGCTGGCAGCGCTGTGGCTGAGGGGAGCAGTGTGGGGAGGGAGGTGGCTGTGCTTGGGTCCCAGGGCTGGGGAATGTTTGCCTGCAGAGATGTGAGCCTGAGGCCCTGCGAGGCTCAGCTCCCTGCCTGGCCCCCTCTGTGCCTCTCCTGCAGATGAAGACAGGTCCCTTTGCTGAGCACTCCAACCAGCTCTGGAACATCAGCGCTGTGCCCTCCTGGTCCAAGGTCAACCAGGGCCTCATCCGCATGTACAAGGCCGAGGTGAGTGCCCTGGGCAGGGGGCCCATGCTGTGGGCCAGCATTTGCCCCAGAGCTGAGCTCTAAGTGGCTGCTCCTTGCAGACCTGATTTTGGCCATTTCTTGTCTTCCCATAGTGCAAGTTGCAGGTCTCCAAACTAGAGCCAATGCCTTGCCCTCTTTGTCCCTCTGGTCCCCACTCAGCTGCTTCAGAGAGTCAGAGTCACTAGGGCTAGAGCAGGCCTCCAGGATCAAGCCCAGCCCTGTCGTCCTGAGGGCACTGTAAATGCTCATCCCCTCTCAGAGACAACTGAACTCTTCTCACCACCTCCTGTTGCCAGGACTCCTGGGCCTTGCAGTGGGCCACAGCCACCTCCCTGCCTTGGCAGCTCTCCACCTGCCCCAGCAGCTTTCCTGCTGACCCCTGACCCATGGAACTGGGCAAGTTTGGCTCTCCCTTATCTCCTTCCTGCTTGAGCCAGTGCTGAGCTGGAGGAAGCAGGACAGGAACCACCACATCTGGGCCACGGAAGGGAACAGGAATGGCCACAGGAGGAATCTCTTGCTGGGCAGGATGGCACCGTCCTGGCTCTGCTGGTAGGCACCGGCCGTGCCAGGGACGCTGCAGGAGCAGGGGGTGTGCAGCTCCTCGTGGTGGGTGCAGGAGCTCGCCCTGCCCCCCGAGGCTCGGGGCAGTCCTGCTGCTGCTGGGCCACGGCAGAGCTGTGCTGGGGCCAGCACAGCAAAGGGTTAACTGCGAACCCTCCCCCAGCCCTTCCTCTGCTCTGCACATCCTGTGTTTGGGTTCCAGGCCACATACCTCTCTAATCTGGAGGTGTCACTCCCAGCCCCGCTGGCTCCTTCCGCCCCCAGCTCAGCTTTCCTCCTCCCAGTCTCCAAAGAGGAGAAACGAGGCTGGGGTTGCCCCCCTGCACTGCTGCTCCTCCGAGGGGTGCCCCCTGGACTGCCCCCCCGGGACTGCTCCCCCGCGCTCACAGCTCTGAGGAGCTGCCTGCCTGCTGGGAAACCCAGAGCTGGCAGCTCTGCTTGGGGGTCTGAGGGGAAGCCCCTATCCCGGGGGTGCTGTTAATGTGAGATGCGGGGCCTCCAAAACCCAGAGCCTGAGCTGCTGCCTCTAGCCCTGCCTTGGTGCTTCCCTCAGAATCGTTTTGGCTGGCAGACTCAAAGATGAGTCCAAGTGTTGGCTGCACACCCCCGTGCCCCCCGGTGCCATGGCTTTTCCTCCTGTGCTGCGTGCCCTCCCTTGGAGCCCACATGCTCCATGCTGCTCAGCTGCTCCTGCCCGGTGCCCCCTGTGCCCCGCCTCCTGTACCTGTCCCTCCTAGGAGCAGACCAGCAGAAGTCAGATGCTACCTTGCAGCCTGTTCTGACAGGGTGGCAGAGGGCAGCCCCCAGCCCTGGTTCATCAGAGGAGCCCTCTGGGCACTTCCTGGGGGTGACCTCTAGCAGGAAGCTGAGCTGCACCCCCCGTGGCTGAGGACTGGCTGCAGGGTGTGTGGCTGGGCAGGGTCTGCACACAGTGCCCCCGGCTGGGTGTGTTGGTGCCCTCTGCCGCAGGGCTGGCTGCGCTGCCTTGGCAGTGCAGGGGCTCTTGCCCCCTGCCTCAGAGCAGAGAGGCTGAGGCTGCTTTCCAGGCTCCTGACCTTTCCCTCTGCTGCTCCATGCAGGAAATAGTTTCCATTGCCACTCATCCAGTTCCATCTTTCAGCGCTGGGCCTGGGGCATGGATCTTCTCTCCCCCAGCGAGACCCAAGCAGACCTTCAGTGTGCTGAGGGTGGTGGTGAGCACTCAGCCTGTGGCCTCCCTTCGGCCGCTGCTGGCTTCACCCCCCGGCGGTGCCGGGAAGGTCCTGCCTCCTGCGCTGCCAGCGCTGACCCTGCTGGAGAGAACTGCAGGGCTGGGGCCGTGTTCAGTGCAGTGAATCCCCACTCCTCCTGCCCACTGGTGGTGAAGCCTCTTCAGCTGGAGCCCGGACAACTCTGGTCCTTCACGGGGCTCCTTGGGGCTGACATTTAGCTGTCAGCAGCTGCAGTGCTCAGTCCTGTCCCTGCTGCCTTTGTGCCACTGTTCCCAGCACAGCTTCCTCCCAGGCTTTGTCTAAGTGGCTGTGCAGTGCTGGCAGCAGCTCTGAGCATTAGGGAGCCTTGAAGGTGATGTGCCCTGATGGTGGCAGCCTGCCCTTGGTGCCTTGCCAGGGAGGCTGGTGCTGTGCTGCAGGACTGGGGCTCCCCAGGAGCTCTGCTGTGCTCCTGAGCAGCTCAGTGGTGCTGGGGCCCTGTCCTCTGACCCCTGGCTCCAAAAGGATCGCCCTGAGCCTGGGCTGCTGAGCACAAATCCTCCTGCCTGCTCGCGTGGGCAGCTGCCTGCCCCTCTGCCCGTGCCCTGTTCCTTGCAGTGGGGGTAGGAATTTCAGGGGTGGGGGATTGTTGTGGGTAGGATCACACCAGGAACTGTGGCAGCAGTCACTGATGGATGCTTGTCTGTCCAAGACCCTGAGAACCTGCAGTGAGATCTGGGCAGCTCCTTGGGGCTGCAGGGTGGTGTCTTGGGCCTAGTGTGGGCATTGCCCTGGAGAGGCTCTTCCCTGGGGGGGTTCTGCAGCTCTCCAGGTGCTTGCAGGGTGAAGCTCTTCAAAGCCATGAGGGAGAAAGCTGCTGGCACAGACCTGGTGCTGCTCCAGGGCTGGGCTTCAGCAAGCAGAGGGCTCTGGCTGCAGGGGAGGGCTGGGCTTGGAGCTGCTGGCCTGGCAGCCTGGTGGGAGCCCTGGGGCTGATCCCCCTGCCCGCAGCTTCAGGGCTGCAGCTCCAGCTGCCTGTGCCAGGCGGCAGTGTGCCCTGCACTCACCCTCTCTGCCTGCCCTCCTGCAGTGCCTGGAGAAGTTTCCTGTGATCCAGCACTTCAAGTTCGGCAGCCTGCTCCCCATCCAGCCCGGCACGTCCTAGGGGCCCGGCGGCAGCTCTGCCCCCTCCCCCCACCCATCCTCATCGTCGTGCCCGTTCCAGCCTGGTCCCTCCTCACGTCCTCCTCGGCGGTCACCGATCCCCAGCACTCGCCGGCCTGGCTCCAGAACAGACCTGAAGTGGCTCCTCCTGCAGGGCCCCAGCGCAGGGACCCCTACCCAGCGACTCTGGGCAGGGGAGGCCGCCTGGCAGCAGAGCCCCTCTGATTCCACCCCCAGGGCAGGGGTGAGGAGGGGAGGGATGCCGAGGGTCTGGGTGTGGGCACTGGGCTTTCCCTCCTGAGAGTCACTGATTGATCTGGGAAGCCACTGCCAGGGCTGAGCTGGGAACCTGCAGGTGCCCCTAGGCAGCTGCCTCTGCTGGCACCAGGAGGCCCAGAGTGGCTGAGGGGTTGCAGGGCCTGGGTCTGGGTTGCTGGAAGCCCCTGGTGGTGTCTCTCCTGTTTCTGGGTGAGGGCAGTCCCTTCCCTCCATCTCCCTGCCGGCTTCCCTGGGGCTTCCTTTTGCCACTTCTCTCTGGTGAAGCTGGCAACCTTCTGGGCTGTGGGGGTCTGAGCTGGCTCTGGAGCCGGGGAGAAAGTCCCTGAGGGACCCAGCTCTGTGGGATCAGCTTTGCAAAGACCCTGCTGGAGTGGTGCCTGCTCAGGCTCCCTCTGGGCACAAAACTTTCTCATCCCTTCCTGCCTGGGCCCGGCCTGCCCCTCTGCATGTTCCTCTCCTCCTCCTGCTTTGCTGCCTGGGGCTGGGCTGGCCTGCATGGCACGAGGTGACCACAGCTGCTGCTGCTTGGTCAGAAGTTGTAGTGGCAGCCCCACAGCAAAGGGGTCCCAGGGCCGCAGCCCCCCCTCCCCGGGCAGAGGCAGCCTGGGGGCAAACATGCAGCTTTACCTTGCCCTGGAAACAAACAGCATGACCGGCCCAGGCCAGCAGCTCCTTCCCATGCCACCTCCTGCTGGTGCTGTGCTGGCCCTCGGGCAGAGGGGCACTTCCAGTGCCCCCAGCAGTGGCATTTCAGATGGAGCTGTGGTGGGCATTGCCCCAGCAGCAGCACTGGGAGGGCAGGAAGAGCTGAACTGTGGTGCCACAGCATGGCAGCTGGAGAGGGCATGTGCCTTATGGCTCCCGTGCCAGGTGCAGGGTCCAGGGCTCTGGGGGGCGTTTACTGGGGGTGGGGCAGGCAGCAGGGACCCTTTCTCTGGCACAGAGATGGCAGAGGGGGGGTAGGGCTGCCCCTAGCATGGCTGCTTGGTTTGGGGGGAGGGAGGGGAATGCCCCTGCTGATAAATTTGTTCTTTTCTCACCAGTTCTTCTGTGCCAGGCCTGCTCCCTCCCTCCTGTGCAGGGCCCACAGGCACTCAAGGTAGGGACAGCAAGGGTCTGACTCTGGGGGCAGCGAGGGGCACTGCTGCTGCTGGCCAGGCAGGACTGAGGGGAGGATCCATCTGGGTAAACTGGCAGTGGCAGTGGCAGCCTGGGCTGCAGCTTTGGTTTACTCTGAAGTGGGACCTGATTTTTCTTGGCTCTCTGAAAGGATCCACTCTGGGAGCAGTGCTGCAGGTCTCTGTACTTGCTGGGGCTTGAGCCACCTCCAGTGCAGCAGGCAGCAGCCAGTGCCCAGATGCCCTCAGCCTCTCCGCCTCTGCCCCCTCGCGTTGCTGGTGGCCTTTGGCAGGTGTCACTGTGCTCCAAGAGGCTGCACAGCCTCTGGCCAGCAGCGGCTGAGCTAAAGCCTGAGCTCAGGGGCACACCTCCTGGCACCCTGTGGAAATGAGGCTTCTGTGGAGGGGGTGAGTGGCAGTGTTGGCATCCGTGCACCGGGGGGGCACCGAGGATGTGAAAAGCAGCACCACGGAAGGCTGGGGAGCTGCCTCCTGGGAATGCAGGTGCCACTGCACCCTAGGGGTGGTGCCCCCGGGCTTGAGACCTGCTGAGGATGTGGCCGGAGGCTGACACAGGGCTCTGCTCCTTGCCCAGCCTGCACACCCCTGCCAGGGGGTTTTGGACTCTGCCTGCAGCTCGTTTGGGTCTCCTCAGCACACCTGGGACCTGTCCCCTCTGTGTGGCAGCTGCTTGCTTCCCCTGCTCCTGCTGCCATCCACCACTGGTCCTTGGGGCTCTGCTCCCCTCCTGCTGGCTCCACACAGCACCCAGGGCCCTCGCTGGCCACAGCAGCTCCCTCAGCTCCCCTCACGCTGTGGTTTTAATTAAAGTCTCTGTGTTTTGCACTGGTGTCTGTGGTGGTGTCTCTGGGGCTGGGTTTTTCTCCCCTGGGGAGCCCACGGGGAGCCCCCAGCACAGGAAGGAGGCTTTCTGGGGGCTCTTGCTGCGTGGGGCTGCTCTGTGCCTCGCCCCAAAACTGCCTCCTTTGGCTGCATGGAGCAGGTCCCCCAGCCTGGCTGTGTCCTCCCAAGGTGCCTCTGCCCTATGGCAGGGGTTGGTCATTTCTTTAACTTCCTTGCTGTGCCCACCCCTCTCCCCCCCAGCTTGGCTGGAGCAGGTGGGTGATGTGTGAAGCCTGTTCCCAGGCCACCAAATGCCTCTTGCTGATCAGAGCCTCTGGTAAGCAGAGGATATCTGAGCCTTGTTTGTGAGGCAGGGTGAGAACTGGAACCTTTGTTCTTCAAGGTGCTTTTGCTGTCTGGCTGGAGGGGCTGGCTCAGGACCTCTGGCATCAGCTGGGCTCAGCAGCTCAGTTTGGTTCACACAGAAGCTGGTCCCTGGGCAGGCTCAGGGGTGGCAGGGGCTGGCATGGCTGGGGCTCAGCAAAGGCTGTGTCCCTTTTCTGCTCTGTCAGCACAGGCCAACTGTGTGAGTGTGTGGAGCTGAAAGTGGCAGCAGTGTGGAGGTATGGGTGTGGGGCAGGAATGTCCTCTTGGGTCACAGATGGCCATGGAGCACCTGAGTTTGGCTGGAGCCTGTCACTTGGCAAGCCTGGCACGATGCCCCATGGCTCCTTGCTCAGCTCACCCACCCAAGCAGGGGCTTTAAACGTGGGTCTAAGCAGTGAGTCCTTGGGGGCTGCCCAGCAGGGCCCAGGTGGTGTTGCTGGCCCTCTGCTGGTGCTCCACAGGGACTGGGTTTCACCAGTCGCTGCCAGCCTTCCCCTGGCCCCTTCCTCAAGGCCCCTGGTTGTAACCTACTGCCCATGGCAGCAGGGATGGCTGCAGGGAGAGACAAGGGGAGCAGCTTGGTGCTGTGGAAGCAGGAATAGAAGAGAGACCAGAGCTTCTCCATGCCATGTGAGCTGCTGCATGCTGTGTGAGCTGGGCCCTGAAGCACAGCTCAGCTGCACTGCTGAGCTCTGCTGTTGGATGCAGTCCCCAGTGCAGCTCTGGAGAGTCCTGAGCAGCAAAGGCTGAGCTGGCCAGTTGCCAGGGTGAAGGTGTGCTTCATGCCCCAGGGAGCCACTGCTGCACACAGACCATCATGGGATAGTCACAGACACCTCTGGGCTGGTGGAGACCTTTCAGACCATCCAGTCCAGCCATGAACCCAGCACTACCAGGGCACCACCAAACCATGGCCCTCAGCACCACATCTCCACTGCTTTGAAACTCCTCCAGGGATGAGGACTCCGCGACTGCCCTGGGCAGCCTGGGCCAGAAGAAGAAATTGTTCCTCATGTCCAGCCTAAACCTCCCCTGGGGCTTGAGGCTGTTTCCCCTTTTCATCACTTGTTCCCTGGAAGAAGAGACCAACCCCAGCTGGCTGCAGCCTCCTCTCAGGGAGCTGCAGAGGGCAGTGAGGTCTCCCTCAGCCTCTTCCACACTGCACACCCCCAGCTCCCTCAGCCCTGCTCTCCAGACCTTGCACCAGCTTTGCTGCTCTTCTCCAGACCTGCTCCAGCTCCTCAAAGTCCTTGGAGTGAGGATCCCAAGCCTGACCCCCAGCACTCACGGCATGGCCTCAGCAGGGGTGAGATCCCTGAGGTTCTCCTGCTGGCAGAGCCAAGCACATCCATGGCCCCGCGGGCTGGTGACTCCTGTCACCGTGGGAAGGAAATTGCAGCTGAGCTGTGAGATGCTGGAGCGAGTTCTGCTGTTGGGTGCTGGCTGCTCCCTGAGAGCAGCTGCTCTGCCAAGGTCCTGGCTGCTCCCTGGCCACAGACCTTTAGAAACAGTGCTTTGGGTGCTGCCTCTGCTCCCTGGTGGGAAGCCCCCCGAAGGCTGCAGGGGGCCAGCCGGTGGCTGTGCGCTGCCTGGGGCATGCTGCATTGGCACTGGAGCCCAGGCTGCTCCCGAGGACTGTGGAGGATTTGTCTGTATCTTGCTGATCCATCCACATTTTAATTTCCTCTGCATGGATCTGTCGAGCAGGATGCTGGAATTCCCCGAGCCCACTGGAGTGCATGCCTGGGCTGTTGCATCCTGCAGCACCAGTCAGACGCTGATGCATAGGGATGGCAGGAGCCGAGGGGCTGCTGCAGCCAGCTGGGGGGGGGGGGTTGCTGGTCCCTGGGGGTCACAGAGAATTTGGGGTTACAGTCATCAAGGGCTGTACTTTGGCAACATGGGAGAAGAAAAACCCTCAAAGCTGCCTTCAACCTGCTGGGCTTTGTGATTAGAGGGGGAAGATTGGAGCTGAGTCCCTGGGGAGAGTAGAACATAAATCACAGAGAGGTGAGAGCTGCCCTGGGTGGGTTCCGATGGGGGCTCTGCTGCAGATCCCCCCATAAGCTGCATGGAGGACACCACCTCCCTTCCCCACCTGGAGACTGAAGGTAAAGCACTGTCCTGCTCCACATGCCCTGTAAACCTGGCCGTGGGTGCCCTCAGAAATGGCCTGCAGCAGCTGGGCCCGGGATGGCTTCTCTGCACGCTGCGCTGCCTGACTGGAGCATCTCAGGACTTCCAGCAGCTCCTCACACCTCTGCTCAGCCAGCCTGCTGGTGAGGTCCTGTTCACTGCAACCTAAGGCACCCCACAAAAGGTGAATTTGCCACTGGGGTCAGAAGTGCCAAGTTTCCTCCATCCCGCAGCCTTCCCTGTGCTGCTCATCCTGGTGTCCCAAACACACATCTCTGAGATGCTCCACTTGGCATGGGAGGTGTGGGACATACGAAGCAGCAGCCAGGCTGTGGAGATTGTGCCCCTCTAGAAGCACCACACCAGGACCCCACAGCCCACCCCAGGCAGCCGTAGGCTCTGTTTCTAGAGCTGTACCAAAGCCTTGTGGCCTCTGTGGTCCATGGGCAGAAGGGAAGAGCCTGGATGGGCACAGAGCTGCTGTTCTGCCTGATGTGCCCTGAACCCTAGGACTGCCCAGAGCCAGCAGACCCCGAGCCAAGGTCCATCCTGGAGGCACTGCCCAGCCAGATAGGCACCAGAGGGCCAAACTGGTGCTTGCTCTCCAAAGCAGATAAAGGGTGAGTTTCTGAAACCCCCTTCCTGAGCTGTACAGCCGACAAGCCCTGGCTCTGCTGGGGGCACCCCCGAAACCTGCGCACCCCTGCACTCTGTCTGCAAATGGAGCAGGAGCAGGGTCCTGTTTGGGGGTGCAGCCCCAAACGCTGCAGGGGCAGCTCCTGCAGCAGCCCTGGCGAGAGAAGTAGGGCAGGGCACCTGGTGGTTTTGTTCATCCTCGCTGGGGAGCAGAGAAACAAAAGCTGGAGCCACACAGGGCATGGGGCTGAGGAGGGAAATGTTGTGCAGGACTTCATCGGGAGCTGGGAGAGAGGCGATTTGGTGAGCACGCAGCCGCCGCCCAGAGCAGAGCGGCCCCGGCGCCGGTTTCAGGATTCCATTCACATCGACATCGGCTTCGTGCCGCAAAACCTGGGCAGAGGGAGGCAGCTGCGCAGGCTCTGGTGCAAAAGCCTCATTTTGGCGAGGGAAAGATGGGGAAAAGAGCTGCCTCGCTGGCGGTTCGTAAACAAGCGCCCGGGATGGAAGAGTGGAAGATGCCTGGGGACCAACCCCGCGGCTGCTGCTGCTGCTGCCTGAGCGGGGCCGGGAGGGAGCTGCTGGAGTCCAGCCCTGACCTTAAACCGCACAATTTTGGGGTTTACCCCACGTGGGAAGAAGGAAAAAAGGATTTGGTAGAGCCCAACTTCAGAAGTGCCTCTGGCTTTGCCCTGCAGCCCCCTTCCCGTGTCCCACATCAGACACGTGAGGTCAGGCTTTGCAGCCCAGTGTCTGATCCTCGCGGGTTTGGCAGGAGCAGGGGGGCACTCCCCTCCCAGCCCATGGGTCCTGCCCGAGGGGAACCTGCCAGCTGGGCAGGAAGGGGTAGCGTCAGCCCCATAAAAGTACCTGGAGGAGGGTAGCAAGGAGCAGGGATGGTCCACAGCAGTGTCCTGGGCTGATTGTGGGGGGCTCACTCCCGTAGGCAGCAGCACATGTGGAGTTAATGCTCTGCCTCCTCCCCACAGGTGTGGGGCAGGTGCCTGTGCTCAACTGGCCCAACCCTGGGCCCAGGATAAGAGCAGGGACTTCTTTTTTGCTCTTCTCCTTCCCCTGTAGGATCTGGAGTTGGTGTCTTCCCTAAGGAAGAGGAATCAGGGCAGCTCTGCCTGCCCTCTGCCTCTGGGCTCAGCTGACTCCTTCTCTCTGTGCCAACCTCCCTTGGCACTGGGTGGTATCCTGGATGAAGCTTGTGGCCCCTTTGCTTGGCTGGCGTCAAAAGCCCACCCAGGCAGCAGCCCATCTGGAAAAGGCTTTTCCCCGAGGAGCAGCTGGAGAAGTGCTCAGAGTCTGTCTTGGTCAGCAGTGCTACAAACGTGTCCCAGACCCCTCTGAGAGGGGACCGTGACCACCAGTGACGGCGCAGCCTGCTTGCCCAGGACCAGCAGCCATGCCAGAGGAGCCGGTGCCCAGGAATGCAGGTGAGCCTGTGCTGAGCTCTGGTCTCTGATGGCTGAGCTGTACTGGTCCCAGTGAGGTGTTTGCAGATGGGTTTCCCATTTCCCAGTCTGGGGAGCAGAAGGTCCTTCTCTGGAGATCCCTTGTTGGGGTCCTGTGGTGGAAGTGTGACCAGGGCTGCCTGTGCACCCCTGCTTTGCTCTAGGACCTGCCCAGCTTGTGGCTGTGGTGCCACCAAACCCCAAGTCACCATGGCACCCCAAGTCCTGAACGTGGGGGAGGTCTTTGCTTCTCCTCCCGCACACCTGAGGTCCTCGTGGTGGCTGTGTGCTGCTGAGGTGTCTGCTCTGTGCCTGGTGTGCCCAAACTCTTTGTGCCCTGGTTTCTCCCTGGTGTTGGTTCTGCTGTGGGGTACAAGGGATAGAGTCTGCCCTCGCTTGGCAGCCTCCTTTTAACTGCCCCACGTGCTGGTGAATCCAGGGTGGGCTTACCTCGAGGAGCAACATGAATCATCCAACCCATAAGCAGGCTATAGAAAGGCCAAGTGTGAATAATTACTGCTCAGATGCTAATTATGCAGGCCCAGACCAAGCCCACAATATTAACCACCCTGCTAACAGCGGCGGCTGCTTAGCCACGCTGCCATGTCCCCTGCAGCTCTCCCACTGCTCTCTCTGCAGGGCACTCCTCCAAACATCTGCCAATACCAGCAGATCCCAAACAAGGTTCTGTTGTTTGTCTGAGCCGGGAGCAATCTGAAGAAGGATCTCTGCTCAGGCCAGAGTGGCTCAGTGCAGGGACACTGAGGACACCCCAACAACTGGACCTGCCTCCGAAGTGTTTTGCCTGGTGAAGGGGAGGTCACAGCTGTCTCTCAGCTGGCAGAGCAAGTGGTGGGTGCATGGCATTGGTCTTCTCCACGGGATGGGACTCTTATGTCTCACCTCTCGCAGCTCTGTGCCTGTCAAGCTCCCCTTGCCTCCTTCACATGACCCCTCTGTTCCTTGCCCCACTCCGGGGCTGCCAGACACAGACTCCTGTAATGCTCCTTCACCCGTGGTCGATGACACCACTGCAGGAGAGGCCACAGGAGGATTTTGGGGCCCAAACTCCTCAGCAGTGCTGGTGTCAGGCTTGGGCTGCACTGGGGCAGGTCCGGTGTGGGACAAGCACTGGGATGGGAGCAGCAGGGCCGTCTGGCCGAGTCCTCTGTCTGCCCCAGCCTGTCTGCTCTGCCTCTCACCGGAGGCAGGGAGTAGGGGTGGGGGCCAGGGCGGTGGGTGCTTGGTGGGGTGCTGAGGGGAAGGGGGGCAAATCTCTCCCCCTTCCCTGGGAGCGTGCCGGGGGCTCAGCTGAGTTGTGAAGGGATCAAAACATTTTGTGGCTGGAGGACGAGTAGCGTGAGGGGTTTGTGCCGGGGGTGCCACCTTCTCCGTCACCTCCCTCCCAGCCTGAGCGCCGCTGCCATCATGATTAATTTATCAGGTGCTTATGAATATGCAAATGGAGCGCTGGTTTCCAGGCTCCGCTTTCAGGAGAGCGGTTCCGTGGTGGGCTTTCTGCTGCCGCTTCCCGAGACGGGAAATGTCATCTACCGGGATTGAAATATAGAGACAACTCGCCACCGGCTGCGGGGTCTCGGCTCTCCTGGGTGCCGGGGGTTTAGGGGTGATCCCATGGCACACGCACCCCATCTCCCCCGGGTTTCCAGCCCTGCAGAGGTGTCTCTGTCAAACCCAGCGTCTGAAACCCTGACTGAGCCCCAGAAACTCTCCCCTGAAGCGGGGGCGAGGGCAGATTGCCCTGGACGGTCGGGGGCTGAGTGCTGCAGGAACGGGAGGCGCTGTTGATGGTCGCTTTGCCACCGGCAGACCCGAGGTGTGGGGGACAGGGGGGTCGGGAGGCTGGTGGGTGGGTGCCTGCGGCCGGACCAGGCTCTGCCCGAGCTGCAGCTGCGGGACGGAGCTGACCCGCGGGCTCCGAACGGCCTCAGATCCCGTGAGCAGCAACCGGGGTTGTGCGGGAGCCGTCGCTCCCGCTGACCCCATGGCCCGGGACCCTCCGACCGCCTCCCGGACGGGGAGCCAGCAGTACAGGGACAGGCGAGGGGGACAGCGTCGTGATTCTCGGGGCAGGGAGCGGAACGGGGCCGGGCGAGACCCCGAGCTGCCAGCCCCGGTGCCTGGGGCGGACAGGAGGCATCTCCCTCGTTCCGTGACTGACCCTTCCCTGCTCGCATCGCGCAGCTCTCGGGTTCTGCAGCACCCGTCCAGCGGCGTCCCGGGTTTCACGGTTTTGCCTCGGTTTCTGGGGGCTCTCTAAGCGTCCGGTGCGGGGGTGCTGTTCGGCCCCCAGCCGACCCCTGTGCTTGTCAGCGAGACGGGGATGGCCGTGGCGGGGGCAGAACGAGGCCGCCTCTGCCCCGCAGTGAAATCGGGGCCGTCCCCCAAACCCGCTCCCGGTGGGTCGCTGCGGCTCCTGTGGAGGGCGCCAGGGGGCGCTGTGAGCGCGGAGCAGGAGGACCGGGACCGGGACCGGGACCGGGGAAAAGGATCCGGGACCGGGGGACGCCGGGCACGGGGAAGGGATGTGGGGCCAGGGCGAGGGGCGCGCTCCGTGCCTCGGAGCGTCCGCGGCTGTAACGCTTTGGCGGAGTCCCCTGGGTCCATAATCACATTTCCTGGGCTCCTCACTCTCTCCGGGAAGCGGGAATGCTGCGGTCCCGCGGTGATGCGCGGGGCTGCAGCGCGGGGCTTGTGCGTGAGCTGGTTTGGGCCGGGGGGTCTCGGGCTGCCGGGGCCGTCCCGAGGATGTTGAGGATGAGGGGCAGAGGAGCGGCTCCAGCGGCAAGGGTTTGTGCTGGGCGCTGGAATCTGCGCCTTTTGCACGGGATTTTAAAAAGGGAAAATCTGAAATTGTCCCTCCGGCGGCGGTGTGGAACGACCCCGGCCCCCTTTCTTCGGTGTAAAATAGGGGAGGGAGTAAAAAAATACACAAAAAAGGGAAAGAAAAAAACAAAAGACAGGACAATTCGCCGCCGCGCAGCGAGAGCGAACTGCAACTTGAAAAACTTCCCGAGCGCTCCGGGGAGCTCGGGGGCGGCGGTGCGCAGGTACCGGGGGTGCGGGTGTCGAGCCGCGCAGGTAAGGGCAGGGCCGGGGGCGTCCGTTCGGCTCCTCCCACCCAGGGAAGTTGGGAGGGGACCCAAGCCCCGGCCCCTTCCCCACCTGAGACCCCGGGGGGGCTGCGGGTGGGGATGAAGGTGGATGGTGCTGGGGAGGGGACAAGGCGGAGTTTGCTGGGGATGCACTGGCGAGGGGCGGAAGGCAGCTTTCGGCGGAGCCTCCGCAAAGGCTCCCGGGTGCAGAGAGGGGCTTGGACAGGCTCCGGTGTGAAAGCAAGCAAAGGAACAGCAACTTTGTAATCGACTTTTTATTAGGATTATAAATTTAAACAAATCTGAACAGTTTTAGCCGGTGCTGTACAATTCCATACGCACAAAAATACAGGCTTACAAACAAAGAAAAAGGAGGGAATGAAAGAAAGGCAGAAAGAAAGAAAGAAAGACAGAAAAAAAAAAAAGACCCCAACAGACCATTTGGCAAAGCATCCTCAGTTACACAGTGTGGATACCGGGGAGTTAGGAGGGGGCAGCTGCAAAGAAAACAAGGACTGGGAAGAGGGGCACGACCCCAAGAGCCACCTTTTTACAACAAAAGGTTTTTCTTTAAAGGAAATTAAAAATTTAAACAAACCAAGAGACTCTACAGGAGACAGAGCCTTCACAGAGTGAACAATGCTGGAGGGAGGCTGGGAGCAGAACAGTTCAACTTGAGAAAAAAAAAAGGGGGAAAGGGAAAAAAAAAAAAAAAAAAGGAGAGA